>CATIWM010173306.1:0-13047 GCA_949671775.1 Mallotus repandus
ACCAAAGACTAATTAAGCAATTATTGAATAACTTCCTGTACGTTGATAATAAAAGACTAGTTCAATGAGTTCCATCTATAAATACACTTGCTTTCATGCAATATTTCTCACAACTAACCAATAGCTCAACCACACTTTCAATTGTTAGTCTATCTTAAGTTTAGTATTACAAACATGAACCAACGCTTCCATTAAAAAACTGGATTCTAGAGACGTACTAATAAATAATAAAATTTGACAGACTGTCCAATAGGAAAAGGCTTCACAGATGAAATGGAAACCATCAAACACCCTATCCACATGCCTTCCTCATGGCAACCCACCCTAGAGTTCGTCCAACCTCAAATAGTTCTTATACATTATGAACCAAAAATTCCAACTACCAAGATGAATTATGTAGCACTTGAATCTGGCTTATCTGTCTCCATTGCTTCTCCAGAAGCTGGTGGAACATCACCACTGTTATTTGCACTAGCATCAGCATCTCTACCCTATGGCTGTTGTTCATTTTCCTGAGATGGAGGTATATGAGGTGTCTTAGGAGTAGCTAGTTTAGCTAGTTTTGGCTTTGTCATTATTGGCATGTGCAAGTTCTATAGAAGAAATATGTGCTCTTTAAAATTGAATTCAACTAGATAACCATTTTGAAGGCAAAATTTACATAACTACACAAAAACATCCTTCGTCGAATTTATGGATTAAGGCTTGGAGAAGTAAATTAAATGCACTTCTTTACCTGCCTTGAGAGATTATACTCTCAGTAAAGTTGCAGTATCCAAAGATAAAAAAAATTAGCATGAAATTATGTCTAGGTCAACCATGGATATAGGTTATTAATAATGAGTTGATGGAAACAAAGATCAATCCCATTAACAGAAGATACAAGCACTAGCATACTTTATCATCCATGAGAAAATAATTTATCATGTCCTGTAAATGATTTGGCCATATCATCCCAGCAAAAAAAAATTAAAAGGGATAAAAAATGGCCCTGGCTACTGAATGCCTTTTATCATGTAGAGCAAATTAGCAAAGTGAACCGATGAGCTCGCCTAGCTCTCCAGAACAGTGAGGTCCCAGAATTCAATTAAACAAATTAGCTACTACATTCATTATTTACTATTTAACATCAAAAATGAAAATTAGAAACTAGTGTACTACTACTAATAGTACCTGATAAAGCTAATTTGATCGCCGAGGAGGCTACGATGAACCTCAAAGCAATCGGTGCAAATAAAAACTTCGAATGTCACCAATGCACACCTCAGATTATTTGCATTGCAATCAAAACAAACCTAATAATAATGGCAACACAAACACCAAAAGATGATTTACAACATCAAGATTCAATGAAAACAAATCATGTTTATTTGCTGAGAAAACTGTAAAGAAAAACCACTAGAAATCAATAAATAGAATTCATGATCAATTGTCTTGAATGATCAATTAAATTGAATTATCCATCCCCTTATTGCCTTGATTGAAGGAGATTTGGGAGAGGAAGAGAACCAGGCGTTTGAGGATAATTGGTTAAATTGAAAATTGTTAGATGAGAAACCAGTTCGTCGAAGGGGAAATGGGGGAGAAGAGCACGCGTCAGAAGTGAAGATGAGTGGTAGTGGTGGAGGGAAGTCGATGCATGAGCCACCATAGCCCTGAAGACAAAATTAGTAGTAAGTTTGAGAAGTACCATGGCTAAAAGTTAGTTATAAATAAAAAAAAATGAGGGTGAAGAGAAAGAAGAAGAGGGTAGAAAAAACAAAATACGTAAGGAGAAAAAAATATATGTAGGTAACATTATGAAAACATCATTTTGTTCATTTTCTAATACTAGTTATAATTTTAAAAATTAGGAAAATAGTTTTCTAGTTTTCTAAATTAGAAAAATATCACAACTAAACAGTAAATTATGTTTTTTAGTTTTCTAAGAATTTTTTTTTTGGAAAACAACCTTATTTTCCAAAACTAAATAGGCCCAAAGGTTTGCTAGTATTTTCATCTTGAATATTTGTATCCACAAGCTCACCTACATCATCATCAACATTACACGCATCCTTTCTATGATAAAGTGAGTTGGATTCATCAAATACAACTTGCATGGACTCTTCTACTACAAGAGTTCTTTTATTAAAAACTCTATATGCTTTGCTAGAGGTGGAATAGCTTAGGAAAATTCCTTCATCAGTTTTAGAGTCAAATTTCCTAAGTTATCCTTAGTATTTAATATAAAGAACTTGCATCTAAATATTCTAAGATATGAAATTTTAGGTTTTCCATTGTTCTAAAGCTCATAAGAAGTTTTATTTAAAACTGGTCTTTTAAATACTCTATTTGTAATGTAGTAAGATGTGTTAACGACTTCTGCCCAAAAGTACGAAGGTAAATTATACTCATGAAGCGTTGTTCTAGCCATTTCCACTAGAGTTCTATTTTTCCTTTCAACTACCCCATTTTGTTGAAGAGTTCCGGGAGAAGAAAATGTATGTGAAATACTATTTTATTATAAAAGGTTTTGAAGAATTCATTTTTAAATTCGGTTCCATGATCACTTCTAATAGACGAAATACAAAAACCTTTTTCTTTTTGAACTCTTTTTGAAAAAATTTCAAAGGCTTTAAAAGCATCATTCTTATGTGCAAGGAAATACACCCAAGTGTATCTAGAGTAGTCATCAACCAAGACATATGCATAGTGCATTCCACCAAGACTAGCGACTCTAGTTGGTCCAAACAAATCCATATGTATAAGTTCAAGTCATCCATAAGTGAACACTACATTTTTTAGCTTAAAGGAAGACTTAGATTGGTTTCCCTTTTGATAAGCATAACGAGGCTTATCTTTAGTGAATTCGAGTTTGGGTAATCCAACCACGAGTTCATGCTTACTAAGATAACTCAAAAGCTCAAAGTTTGCATGTCCATATGTCATGGAAAATAGACATTAAACATTTGATGTCTTTGTTATCAACTTTGTTCTAGTCAATTACATAGACATTGTTTACTCTTTCACCACTAAAAATTACTTTGTCTTCATTTAAACTACTAACAAAGCAATTCTTAGGATAAAAAGTGACTTTGTTTCCCATGTTACATAATTGACTTATACTAAGTAAATTATGTTTAAGACCATCAACAAGCAATACTTGGTGAATAGATAAGGATTAAGGATTACCAATTTCTCCAATGCCTATATTTTTTCCTTTGGCATTGTCTCCAAATTTGACATGTCCACCATCCTTAATTTTGAGCTTGTTGAATTGCTCTTTTTCACCCGTCATGTGAACATCCACTATCAAGGTACCACTTGCTTTTTGTTCTTGTGGACTTCAAGCACACTTACATAATATAATTTATACATTATTTTGAACCTAGGCCTTTGTTGGTGTAGGTTTGTTAGTCTCAAAATAATCCGAAGGAAGCGATTGCAAATGTAGTCTTTGATAGAAGCATACATTGCTAAAGTGACCCTTGGTCATGCAATAAAAACATTCAACATTCGAGAATTTATTTCTTCTAGGAGAATAATATTTCCTAGTATATGAGACATGCCTTTTATATTATGGTTGTGTGTGTCAACTAAAATTATTTTGAGTCATACTGTAAGATATACATTGCCAATGGCAATGCATATTTTGATAGGTTTGTGCAATATGCTTAGAATTATTATGTTGTGTAACATACTTAGGAATGTTGTGTCTGGTGTACATATAAATATATTTTGGTTGAGGCTGATTGACTTGTGCCTTACCTCTTTGTGTCAATGGAGGTTGAGTCTTATGAGACTTTCCTTTGTTATTTTACACATGAGACCTTTTAGCTTTGAAAGCTTAAGTCTCAATCGGTTTAGAGGTGGAAGTAGTGGAATCATGTGAGGCCTTAACAAAATTTATGTATGATGATAGTGAGAAAGGCAGTTCATTGTATATCCAATTCCATGAGTGTCTCCATGAAATTTTTAAGAATCAATAAGACTATCTAAAGTCTCTTTTCCTCTCTTGAATTTAGAAATGGAATTCTTTTATTCTACGACCTCTTTAGAAAGCGTATGATTTTCATCACTTGCTTTCTTAAGTTGGTCTTCCAAGGAATTTGAAGATTTTAGATCACAAGCAAGTTTTTCATTTGATTTAACAAGATTAGAAAAATTAGTTTTTTAAGTTTTCAAATTCATTGGTTAAGCTAGATAGCTCATGCTTGTAGAGCTTCTTCTTAGAAAGCAAGCTTTCACATTTAAGAAAGAGTTTGCTTATAATAGAGTTCTCATCATCAATATCATCATCATAATAATCATTATAATCATCATCAAAAGAAGAATAAGAAGTAGATGGTACATAATTTTCATTTTCAAGAGTCATGAAGCAAAGATTGGCCACTTCTTGTTGTTCCTCTTCCTTTTCGAATTCAGAGGAGTAATCTCAAGTAGCTTTAAAGTCCTTATTCCTATCCTTTGCTCCCTTGTTCTTGAATTTGAGGTTGGGGTGCTCACTTCTAATATGAACCGGTTTCTTGCATTCATAGCAAGTAACCTCTTTAGTCTTCTTACCTTCATACTTCTTGTTGAAGTCCTTAGTTCTTGAAAAATTTTTCTTTCTCGGGAACTTTTTGAATTTTCTTGTGAGCATGGCAATATCACCATCCTCATCACTAAAATATTCAAGGCTTTCTTCGTCATTATCACCTTATGAAGCCTTGAAAGTTATGCTCTTTTTCTTCTCTTGCTTCTCTTCTTGCTCATCTTCTCTTTGCTTTATTGTAAGCTCATATTTAAAAAGCTTTCTAATGAGGATATCGGTTGAGAGAGTTGAGAGATCTTGAGCTTCCTCAATTAAGGTGACCCGAGATTCCCAATCCTTCTTAAGTAGGATTCTTAGAATCTTGTTATTCACTTCTTCCTTGGAGAAATGTTTTCCAAGTTTTTTGAGGGTGGTGAGAAGAGCATTGAGGCTGGTTTTTATGTCCTCAATCGATTCTTGAGGCTTCATTTTGAAGAGCTCATATTTATACATATGAAGTTGAACCTTCTTGCTCCTTACTTGCACATTACCTTCATAATGATTTTCAAGTGATTCCCATACCTCTTTTGTGGATTGACAATGTTGAACTTTGCCACCTTCCTCTCTAGATATGGAAGAGATTAATGTGATAATTGCTCTCTTATTTTTATGGTTCACATCTTTTTGAGTTTGGTTCCATTTACTTCTTTTGAGAACCGCATCATTGATTTTGGCTTTAGGAGGTTCCATACCATCTAAGATGACATCCCACAATTCGATGGAATCACTATTAAGATAGAGTTCCATTTTGAATTTCCAATGTGGGTAATAACTTCCATAAAAGAATAGTTTAAGTGAAGAAATGTTTTGAATTTCAATCCCTATGATCTTGTATTTTAGTATTTAACTTCCTAGAATTCAAGCTTTGACACCAATTAAAATAGCCTTGAGGGGGGTGAATAGGGCTAATGAGTATTTTTGAAAATTAAAAAGAAATTAAATAAGAATGTGTAGGAACTAAGAGTAGAGCAAATAAGAACACAAGCAATTAAGGAGTTTAAATTCTCAACAATCCTATGTCTCCACCTAACTCTCCCAAGTTAGGATTTTTGAACACCTCAATCTAGTCTCTTATATTGATCTTACAACATTGAGTTTTAGGCTTAACTCAAACCTTACAATCAAAATTTTCAAGGCTTACTCTTAAACCACATAAATAAGAGTTTTTGAGGCTCACTCTTAAAACCAAATTCCTAAGTGTTTTGATGGACAAAAACTTAAACTAATTCCTCTAGAAATAAATCTTACTTCCCTTCTAATCTATCAGATGAAGTAAAAATTATATTTCTAACACACAACCAACTCTTAAAAGAGCTAATCAAACAAAGAATAAATATTTAAGAGTTTGAGAGCTTTAATGAATGCTAAGATAGAAAATTATAATAAGCAAGTATCTTAACTTCAATTGAGCTCAAGGAGTAGTTTATGTAGATAAACAACTCAAAATATGGCTATTGGAGGTATTAATTGTGTCTCCAAAGTTTTCTAAACATCATTGAGTGTTTTTTAAACTTTTACAGCCGAAATGTCGCTCACGGTTATGAGGGTCAAGTTCAGTGATCGTTGAGTTTGAAAAATGCTTGATTTGCCCGTTGTGAACAGTCTGGCCTGTCCT
The DNA here is from genome assembly GCA_949671775.1 of Mallotus repandus. Taxonomy (NCBI): domain Eukaryota; kingdom Viridiplantae; phylum Streptophyta; class Magnoliopsida; order Malpighiales; family Euphorbiaceae; genus Mallotus; species Mallotus repandus. Next base: position 6,168 of record CATIWM010173306.1, read on the forward strand.
CATGAGCTGCTCATGATCATGAGGGTAGCTCATGATCATGAGGGCAGCTCATGAGCGGCACAGACTTGCTCACTTGAAGAAAGGCTTAAAACGAGGTCATGCAAAGGTGCTGCTCATGACTAGCTCGTGAGGGTCTCATGAGCAGCCACCTGTATGGACAAAAATTGATTTTTCTTGACTCATTTTGCATCCATCTTTGTTGAGCACTTGTATAGGTTCATATTTATCACTATTTTACATTTAATTGCTCATTTAGGAGGCACTGCACATCTTCAAAATAATTTGAAGTTTAAATGAATAATATGATATTGATTTAGAACCCTACACACTTAAAAGAAATCATTAGCAACATAAATTGTTTGTCAAAGTCAAAATTATGAGCATGATCATTCAAATGATAAAAATCAAGGTTTCAAGCTTTCATAAGATCCCTCCACACCTCCTGAGTGTTGATGAATGATTGAAGGAACCAATGTTTTTCTTTTGATTCCATGAACTTTATCTTAGTTTAAGTTTGAACTTTTAAATACTTTCATATTTCAAATTTAAGTTCTTTAGAATGTGGAATGTTTGATTTAATGTATTTGTTTTATGTTTTCTATTTCTATTTGGTTTGTAAATTTCTAATTTTAATTTTACTTGTTTGCTTTAATTGTGTTTTATCTATATTCTACGTAGTTTGAAAATGATATAATCTGTGTTATGAGAATAAATTTATGCAAAATGATGTCATATATTGTTAAATCAAGTTTAGACCATTTGAGCATATCAATCTTGATTAGTGAACATTATTGGAATGAATGAATAGAGTTTTATTGAATGAAAAGGTCCTTTGATCAATTCTGCAATAGAAATTCTACAGAATAGACGCGACACAATCTGACACAGCCGTGTCACCTGTTAGCTATGTAGAATAAAGCTCAGACACAACCATGTCATTTAATGACACAACAGTGTCACTAGCAAACTGCACACATATGATTTCGTTCAATTTGATTATTATTTTTAAGCACTCTTTAGGTTCACAACATTGAGGACAATGTTGATCTTAAGTGTAGGGCAGGGGTTGTTTTCAAATAAAATTTTCAAAAATCTAAAAATATTTTATTTTTCTTAATTAAAGTAGGTTTATATATTTCCTAATTAGTTAAATAGGAATAATTTTTCTTTTAGCTTGATTTCCTTTTTAGTAATAATTAAACAAGAATTTTTTTTGTCAATTTATATTCCTTTTTAGAATTAGGATTTTTACTTTCTTTTCCTTAAACTTTTAGGAATTGCCCTATGCTAAACATTATATATACATCTCTAAAAATCCTGAAGAGAGAGAACCTTGGTATTTTTCTTTTCAAGGACTATATTTTGTTATTTATTCTAAGTATATTTTTCTTAAATTTTCATCATATCTTTCGAGAAGAGAAGAAAGTTGTTAATGTGTGATAAGAAGGGCATACAAAAAAGTGCAAAAATAAAGGACTTAACAACAAAATTCAATGCCTTCTTTCCCATCCATTATGAAGAAGAAGGTAAAAAATTTCTTTCTCTTCTAAAGCGTGAATTTAGGCTTCCTAAATTCTTTGATGATGAGGTACTTTATGATGCTGGACTTGATGAGGATATTCAAATATTGTGTGATCAAATGGGATGGGCTAAATTTGTCACTTTAAAATATAACACTTTTAATGATGAGGACACCTAAAATCTACATTCAAGTACAAAATTTAATTCATGGCATTCCATGGATCTTCATGGGTTCTCTATGGATTTTGTTCTCCACAATGAATTTATGTCACTCCATCTAAAAATTTAAAAAAAACAAAACAATAAAAAAAAAGTCAGTGAATGATTTAAAATAATAAACAAACAAATGAAATAAAATAAACAAATAAAATTAAATCAAAAGAAAAGAGAAAGGAGATGAAGATGAGAATGGGATGCGGTATTGATTCCCCTCAGAAGGATGATCACCATTGATGGAAGCCTGTGGCTTTTGTTGTTTTTGAGTTTTGATGTCTGTGATTTTAATTTATTTGAATCTGATTCACCGGCAAAGAACTAAAAAGTACACAAAAAAATAAAGAAGAGTGGGTGTGCTTTGGCTCACAGCTTAAATTAGAAATACAAAGAAAATAATTTCAAAGCAGGAGCCTCCTCCCTGTGAAATAATTTTTGGTATTTATAAAAACACCCGTCCTGTAACCCTATGTTGGATACAGGATAAAAAAAATTATTATATTATTTATCTGATAAATACATACTTATCAATAAATATTTATCAAATAAATTAAATAACAACCAATCAAAATAAAATAAAATAAATAAAAAATAAAATAAAATAAAAATAAAAAATGCAGGAAATTTATTTCTGATCAGAAAACTATATTTCTGATCAGAAAACTAACAAAAAATTTGATGGCAAAAAATGTGGCCATTTTCACTTGAAATTCTTTTGGCCATTGGCCAATCAAAACTCACTTCTTTTGGGAATTTGGCCACTTTTTTTTAGTTTAGTTTGCTTTATTTTGGGCCAAAAACGTGGCCATAAAGCCACTTTTATTTTTGAAATTTGACTTGGCCGAAGTTGGTCATTTGGGCCAACTTCGGCTCTTTTCTTCTTTTTATTTTCTTTTATTTTTTTGATAATTTTTTAAAAAGAAGAAATAATTAAAATAAATAATTAAAAAGATCTTAAAAATAATTTACAATTTAGTTTAAAACCAATAAATCAGATCTACTAAGTCTAATTTTACAGTCAATTTTCATCATTGGGTCCTCTATTGCATCTAAACTCAAATCATCCAGAAATTGGGTGTTTACAGTTGCCCCCCTTTATCGCAATTTGGTTGACAAATTGTGATAAAACTAATAAGCACACAAACTCAATGTAGATTGCAGATTCTTGATCAGTGATCAGTGATCAGTGATATGCAATGTTAAACTTGTTGTGCAGCATCTAGCGAATTTCATTATATTTCTTGTGGAACGTCTAGTAAATCATGATTAGTGAATTTAACTATATTCCTCGTGGGATGTTTAGTGAAATGTGATGCTATAACTATTGTGTAGTGTCTAGTTAATTGCACTATACTTCCTGTGGAACGTCTAGTGAAATGGTTTTCACTGTATTTCCTATGGAACGTTTAGCGAAGTGATTAGTGAATTTTGCTATATTTTCTATGGAACATTTAGCAAAGTGATTAGTGAATTTCGTTATATTTCCTGTGGAACATTTAGTGATGTGATGCTATAACTACTATGTATTTTCTAGCTAATTGTGATCATGCTATAGGTCCTATAGAGCATCTAGCAAAAGAGAATTTAAAGTTATTATAGCTACTATATAGCGTATAACAAAGTGAATTTAAAATTGAGTTATAGCTACCACGTAGCGTATAACTGAGTGAATTTGGACTTGAGTTCTAGCTACCACGTAGTGTATAACTGAGTGAATTTGGAATTGAGCTATAGCTACAACATAGCGTATAATTGAGCGAATTGAGTTATAGTGACCATGTAGCGTATAACTGAGTGAACTTAAAATTGAGTTATAACTACCACATAGCATATAACTAAGTGAACTTGAAATTGAGTTATAACTACCACGTAGCGTATAATTGACTGAATTTTAAATTAGATTATAGCTACCACGTAGCATATAACTGAGTGAATGTAAAATTGGATTATTGCTACCACGTAGCATATAATTGAATGAATTTAAAATTGGATTATAGCTACCACGTAGCAAATAATTGAGTGAGATGTATTGTCTAACTGCCACACAACATTTTAAATGAGATGTGTTGTCTAGTTACCATACAACGTTTAAATGAAATGTACTATCGAGCTGCCATGCAACGTCTAAGCAAAAAGTGTTGTCTAACTGCCACGCAGCGTCGAAGCAAAAAGTGTTGTCTAGCTGCCACACAGTGTCTAAACAAAATGTGTTATCTAGCTACCACATAACGTTTAAGCGAAAAGTGTTGTCTAGATGCCATACAACGTTGAAGCGGAAAGTGCCATCAAGCTGCCATGAAGCGTCGAAGTGTGCAACATCTAAGCAAAATGTGTAAATGCATTTTTGAATTTTATGTTGACTAATTCTGGAACATTTTATGCCAATTGTACTGACCGATTTTGAATTTTTGTTGGCTGATTTTGAACTTTTGTTGTCTGACAGTAGATGGGGGCACTACTTAATTTACAGTGGCTATTGTGAGATTGGAGCATACCGTGAATATAGCAACATTTTGTATGGGACCTAGGTGATGCTGGTATTGATGACACATGTTGAGTGTATCTTTTTCTACATTTGAAATTTCTAAAAATTTATTGGAGTTAGTTTCAAAGATGATTGTACAAAAGTACATTATAATTTATCACGATATAGTGTGCATTCAATGAATCTCACTAATTTTAAGTTTCATTTCTATCATTTATTTACCATGTGCAAAGTCAGAGGTATCATTAACCACCTTATACTGAGAGTATATTATTTTACCAAGTGAAGAGATGACTTTTACACCTAAATTTAGGTAGAATCTGCTAAACAAAACCTATGGAAATTGAGCATAAACAGATCAAATTTCTGAGTATCAAAACATTCTTTGAGTTATTGATGTGTTTTACTTCGTTATCCAAGTATTCCCTCACCTTTCTAATATTACTCAACGTGGATACCATTGGGAAGGTCCTTTGGATATTCATACTGCTTCAGAGCATTGGAGTAAATAAAGCAGCTTTTGACATGGTCCTCTTTTAATATTCCCATGCCTTTCTCATATTACTCAGCATGGATACCACTAGAGGTTTCACATTGATACTCTTACTCATTTTTTAGCATTGGAGTACATTAGAAATGCCTTTTGTGCATGCTCTTATTTTGATTCTCCTCTTAGTATTCCCCCGCCTTTTCTATATTACTTAGCATAGATACCGTTAAGAGATTTTGTACTCTTACTAATTTCGAGCATTGAGCATTATAGTAGATTAGATGCACATTCATTATTCAAAAGGCTAAAATGATACTTTCAAATGCAAGCAATTTATGCTTTAGGTCCACAAATTTTGTTTTTTTTTAGTATTCTTCCCCTCATTCAGGTGCAAAATGAGCATTAGACTAATTAGAGTTTAGAAACTCTTAACATAGAGCTATCAACTAGACATTCGAATTCTGCAAAGTTACTAAAATAGAGTTATTAAGATAAAACTTCGTGAGAAATATTTTCACAATATTCTCGTGGAATGGATGAATTTACTTTAAATATTTGAATTTTCTTATTGACATTGCACTTTATTGTAGAAACTAAAGGGATAGAGTTTTGTAACTTCCCTTGAGCATTCATTAGGATGTTTATCACACGAGGTGATACTCTGATGAGCAATTGGTGTTTGCCTTCTTGTTTGATCTTATTATTGTATTGGTTCTTTTCTTCTTCTTCATTATCTTTTGTTTTCCTTACACAAAATAACATAAGTTAGTTTGGTCTGTTTGTAGGCAAAGAAATTTTATCAAAATTCAATGTTATTCTTTTCCACTCCTCCCTTTTTAATTATGTTGATGATGTCTAAGATCACATATGTTGTGATACTTTGCCCTTGAGGTTGTGGCCTAGGGTTGAATTTGTCTTTCTGTCAATCCTATTTATGTTATGAAAAAGGCTTCATTCCTTTTCCTGACATCCCCTACAAAAAAGCTTTAAGAGTTAGAAGGCTTATGTCATGATTAGAGAGATTTTAGAGTGCATTCGTTATAAGTTTCAAGTGCATTCTTCCTTTTTCTAGGTTGGTGGCTACATTACTGGTATGTTGGACCTTATCATTACAACACTCCACACCCTGTACAGGTGTTGATGATGTGGAGTTCTATTTTGACTAGTTTAAGAGAGGCTCTCCATGGATTCGATGCTTCATCTTTGCTTGAGTAATCTTGTAGCTATCAGAGGTACATTCAGGAGTGGCTCTTGGAATATATTCCTATTACTCTTTCTTTGACTATCTTTCACTTTCATAGTTTGTGGGAGTAGGATCTCATTTTGCTGAGACTCTAGGTGATATTCCAAATGATCTTCCCAATAAGGCTATAGAGATGGATGCCAAGTCTGATGAGCCTGAGTGTCCTATCTAACCTATTTAACAGTGTTGCCCCTTTCATCCTTACTCCTTCAGATGCTTCACATGTGAGTATCATGGATTATTTACCTACGTGAACTGCAACACTTAGTGCTAATATTAGTGAATAAGTATTTGTACAACCTTGGTTCATTTTAAATTTTTTTTATAATGGGAAGCAAGTATTTCACAACAGATGTATGCAAGTGTACGGATGATATGTATGATATGCATGATCCTATTAGGTGCTTTATTTAGAGCAGACTTAAGCTAGCAATTTGGAGTCTGAGAATGAGGTGCTTCATCAGCAACTTATGGATTTGAGCATTGAACAATTGAATGTTGGTACCTCAAGTGCTAGAGCTTCCTATTCAACTCCTCAGACAGATGACCAGTTGACGGGTGGAGTCCATGACCTAAAACTAGAGCTCATGATTAACTGATGCACTGTTGAACTTTCCTTTGCTTTTGATGTTGCTGATGCATCCATATGCTTGTAGTTTACTCTTTTTTGCCCCCATAACTCCTGTACTGACTTATATGCTTTTAGTCTTGGAATGAAAAGTTATTGTTTTACCCCAAACTTATTTGCATTTTTTACCCCAGAGGACATTAGGATCATCAGTACTCTTGCTTGTCCTTCTAACTGAACTTATCAATGCCCTTTTGGCAGTCTTCTTTTTCTTCATGTGTACAACCAAACTATTTAATTTATTATTATTATTTTGTTTTTAACTTTTCTCTTTTTTTTACCTTTTCTTTTCTTTTCTTT
>CATIWM010173360.1:0-53147 GCA_949671775.1 Mallotus repandus
GAAAAAAAGGATAAAATAAAAATTTATAAAAAAGAAAATAAAAAATAAAAAAAAAGGAAGAGAATGAAAACCGGCAAGAAATTGATAAAAATAGTAAAAAACACATAGAAATGAAAAAGAAATCAAAAGTGCAATATGAAAATATGAAGGACAAGCTTGAAATTAACACGAGTAATTTTGTAATTAATGAAAACTTGAGGTATTTTTATTGAGAACATTTTAAAAGTGCATTCTTATATAAATTTCTCTTAATTTTTTTTAATAGGTCTAAGTCTATTATTAAAATAAAATGAATATAGAACCTAAAATTAACAAATATAACAAATACAATGATTTACGTAAAAATTACAAAATGAAGGAAATATGTGTTAATCCACAACTTTTGGCTCTAGATTCTCCTAGGTGCAATTCTCTCCTCCAAAGTTCACATAATCCCATCCATGATACAATTTTTTTTTTTTAAAAAAAAAGTTAGTTAATGAATCAATAATAACAAAAATCAAATCAAATAAAAAGAAAGAAAGAAAGAAAGAAAAGATGATGTTGAATGGACAAATAGTCAAATAGCCCATTCAACTTGTATTAATGGTTTAAATAGGTCAAATTTAAACTTTTTTAGCAAGTAGCCCTAGAACTTTTATTTAAATGCCATTTAAATCAAAATTTTAATAAAATTTTGATATGTGTAGTGCAACTCAAATAGAAGAGAGTGAATTTGATATTTTATTTCTTTCTTCATACCATACCTATGTCTATAAACAACAAAAATAATTTTTTTTTAAATAAAGAAATATAGAAAACATAAACTAAAAATATCCCTTCAGCCTCCTTTCCATCCTCATCACTGTTACCATAGTTGAGACTGCCGTCACCAATCTCTCCAACCTCTAATGTAACAACAAATTCTTCTGAGCTTACCACATGTGCCCACCATCACTATAACCATCATCATTGTCTATCACTACCATCTCTACTTTTATTTTTTTGACAGTGAATAAACCATACTCTCTTCTTTGTTGTGTTATCTTTTTACCCTAAGGTACCATCGCCATGAAAAGCCAAATAAAAAGCTTGATTTTGTTCTCTATTCACCTCAAACCATGACTACTAATACAACCATCAAACCATGAACAAGATGCAATTAAATATGAAGTTGAAGGAATTATTGTTGTTTTTTTTCTTGGGTAGAGGCAGCAATTGTCTCTTGCTATTTGTTGCTGGATGATTTTCTTCTCCTCTAGTCGACAAATCAATAGGTAAAGGTTGATAGTATCTCCCGATATTTTGCAGATAATGCATCTTTTCTTGATTTAGCCATGGCAACAAAATCAACACAATAATTTGTGTTTTGTGTGAAAATAAAATAGGAACAGGAATGGGTAGGCTGTTATAATTACAATTACACTTACAACTAAAATAATAAAATAATTTTATTATTGCAAAAAAGGGTAATGGTTGATTAGTTGGGGTAGTAAGGAGAAGTGAGTGAGGATGATTTAGGAGGAGGAGGAGAAGGAGGAGGAGAAGGAGGCAACCTCTGCTCTACTTATTAATCTTAAAGGAGAAAAAAGGGAACCATTCAATTATGAGAAAACCTGGTGAACTAAGGAGGTTATCGACAAAATTGATGACCGAATTGCAAAGAGAAAAGTAGCATCTTAACAATGGTTTGATGTTGGTAAAATTGATTCGAGCATATTGGTTAAAAAAAAAGGAGATAGGAAGAAAAGGAAATAAATTAAGAATAAATGATAAATATATTTATTTATATATTACATGAAGTTGGATTAAATATATTTTTTATGAAGGGTTTAATTCTCACGCGTCGCATGGTATGAGAATTGGGTTGATATGGCTTTAAAAACATAAAATTTGGGTCTATTTGCTAAAAAAGTTTAAATTTGACCTATTTAAACCATTAATAAAAGTTGAAGGGGTTATTTGACCATTTGTCCGATGTTGAATGGAAGCAGTATTGATTCTCCTTAGAATAGTTATTCACCTTTGTTCAAAAAGAGGTTTGTATTTCAGTGTCTTTGGACCTGATTTATGGCCAAAGTTAAGTCTAAAAGACGTAAAAGAATAAAAATGACGTAAAGTCTATCACAGGAAAGAATCAGAAATCTTTTTTCTCTAGTTAATTTTTTAGGAAAAGGTCCCTCCGTTCTCTCTATGAAAAGGCTATATTTATAGAAGGAAATTAGAAGTCTTGTAATCCACAATTGATTACAGGATAAAAATTATTTATTTATTTATTTATTTTTCTTCTTTTTTATCTAATATAATCATGTGATAAACATGATTTAGGATAATATTATCAAATAATCTTAAATAAAAAATAAATAAATAAATAATAAAAAATAATTGGCTTGGATTGCTCAAGTTTCGATCGGAATTTGACAATTCCATAAAAAAATTCAATTAAATCCTTAAACTTCGTAATTTAGCTTAAAACCTCTAAATCAGATCCATTGACCTATTTTCATAACTAATTTTCATCTTCGGATCATCTATTGCATCCCTGTATTTGTCATCCAAAAATTGGGTGCTTATAGACCCTAAAACAAAGTGATTTTGAAATTTTTTTCTTAAGAACAGAGAACCTTTGGGTCCTGTTAGTAGCTCTCAATACTTTAACGAGTTTGAGAAGTTGAAAGAATAAAGAAATTCTAGATCTCATCCTTTTTTATTACTGAGTAGCTCTTAGATTTCGCTTAAGAGAGAGAGAGAGTAGGCTTATCTTGAATGGTATCAGAGCCATGGGAAGGGAGAAGAATAAGTGAATTTCTGAAGTTCTTTTGAAAAGTGGATTAAATTGTAAAATTAAAACTATAAGCAGTAAATATAGAATTTGGAAAAAGGGCATATTAATATGACATGGTTGCCAAGCGGCCCAACTATGACACTATTCACAGAGTTGGCCAACTATACCTAACATTATTCTTTAAATATTGATCTTAATAACTTCTAAATTTGAGGTATGAATCATTGAGATACAATATTACTATGCAAACATTTAATATCAATTCCATTAGCTTGGTAAAGTTGCTTAGCTAATTGGTTCACAAGTGAACCAAACAGAATTTTATTTTGTAATATTCTATTCTTCTAGAATTTTATTATACAATTAGATTAAGATCCAAGCTAAATGTTTCTCCAATAAGAATTGAGAGTCCTAAGATTTCAATGTTATGAAACTGTTTATTGCTATCCAAGCTGGTTTGTATAACAGGGTGATGACGACCATTGAACTTATAGCCTCTTGTAATGCGAACCTGATAATGTACCTTAAATTTTTGAGCCATTTTCAACCCAATAAAACTCACCTTATTGATGATCCATTTAAGAAGCTAAAAGAATAAATAAATTTTTTATCTCATCTTAATCTTAAGAGAGAGTATGCTTATCTTGAATGGTATCAGAGCCATGGGAAGGGAGAAGAATAAGTGAATTTCTGAAGTTCTTTATAAAAGTGGATTAAATTGTAAAATTAAAACTATAGGCAGTAAATATAGAATTTGGAAAAGAGCATATTAATATGACATGGTTGCCAAGTGGCCCAACTACGACACTATTCACAAAGTTGGCCAACTATACCTAGCATTATTCTTTAAATATTGATCTTAATAACTTTTGAATTTGAGGTACGAATCATTGAGATACAATATTACTATGCAAACATTTAATATGTGGTATTGAAAAGAAAAAAATAGAACTTTAGTAACTGAAAAGAAAAAAATTAAAAATCTGGTACCATTTTGAAATATAGGGCGAAATTATGGTACCAATGGTGCAATAAACTCATTAATATGACATGGTTGTGAAGTGGCCCAACTAAGACACTATTCACAGAGTTGGCCAATTATACCTAGCATTATTCTTTAAATATTGATCTTAATAACTGCTGAATTTGAGGTACAAATCATTGAGATACAATATTATTATGCAAACATTTAATATCAATTCCATTAGCTTGGTAAAGTTACCTAGCTAATTGGTTCACAAGTGAACCAAATAGAATTTTATTATATAATGTTCTCTTCTTCCGGAATTTTATTATACAATTAGATTAAGATCCAAGCTGAATGCTTCTCCAATAAGAATTGAGAGTCCTGAGATTTCAATGTTATGAAACTGTCCATTACTATCCAAGCTGGTCTGTACAACAGGGTGATGACGACCACTTAACTTATAGCCTCTTGTAATGCGAACCTGATAATGTACCTTCAATTTTTTAGCCATTTTCAACCCAATAAAACTCACCTTATTGATGATCCATTTCTGACTCAAAGCAAATCCTCCATTTTTAACTTCTGATGATACAAAGAGGATATTCCCTTTCCCGCCACCATAAAATTGGAGGAAACTCCAATTCCCTCCGATTCCTCCCATCTCAACTTCCTCTCCATCATCCAAAAATAATTCACCAAAACTTTTGCTTCCATTTGTGCCCACAACAACCAACAACTCAAAAGGTGTCTTTCGAGCAGCTTTTATGGTCATCCCTTCTCCTTGCATTGCCAAAATATTGCCTTCCATAACATGCACATTTATCTTATCAGCTGGTGCATCAAGTGTTACATATGTTCCTGAGCTTGAGCTTACTGAATTAGAATAATTGAACAGGCTAAACCAATTTCCTTTCGGGAAGTATGCATCAATTGAAAATTCTTCTTCTTTAATTACTGGTGATACCATTACACCCTTACCGATCAGAAATTGGAAACTGATATTGTAAGTGTTGACATCGTTAGGAAATGAGAAAAAAAGAGGCCTTGCAATTGGTGTCCCTTTAATATGTGCCACAAACATTGATGTGTAGAAGTATGGAAGCAGTCGATACCGAAGTCCCAACACCTCCCTTGCAGTTGCAGCCACTGAATCCCATAGATATAGCTCCTGACGAATACTAAATTTGTCCGAGTGATCTCTTGCAAACGGATAAAAAGCCCCAAGCTGAAAACAATAATTAATATAGTTCAAGAACAATTCATATTATTTAGTCTATAACAAAAAATTAAAATTTTAGCAAGGACTGTTAGAATTTGAACTCCTAATTTCCTGTATTACGAGCATTTTATATTTACCTGAATCCAACGGCGGCAAAGTTCTTCATTAGTGTTCCCTGAAAAACCGCATATATCAGCCCCAACCATTGGTATACCAAAGAGTCCAAAATTTAACATGGTAGGTATGGTGTTGGCTAAATCGACCCATGTAGAGGCAATGTCTCCAGTCCAATGAGCTGTATACTTGCCAGAACTGACAAATGTAGATCTGCTAAGTACAAATGGTCTCTTGCCTGTGGAATCTATTAAACCGTCGTGTGTTGCTCTAGCTTCTAACAGTCCATATAAGTTGTGAAAGTTATATTCTGTAATGTTACCAAAATGTAGACATGTTGCAGGTGTTGTCTTGTTATTAATTGGCCTCTTGACTCCTGCATTATTAATCTTGTAAGGAGGATCATCAAGGGTAGAGGATGGAGTTGGTGGTGAAGTTATGAAATTGGAAATCTCATTCATGTCGATCCAGAGGCCATCAATAGGAACAATATCTCTAAACCTTTTGATCTCATCTTTCCAGAAGATATTGGTGTCGGGTTTTACAAAATCAGGAAAGTAGACAGGTCCAGGCCATACTTCTCCCAGGTAAGGTAGACCATCTCGTTTAATGAAAACATCAGCTTCCATCCCTCTATTATAGGTTCCATAGCTATCATTAACACTAATTCCTGAGAAAGAAGACACCATAAATATTTTCATGAAGTTGATCTAGTTAACTACTCAATCAATTACCAGGAAAATTAAGGTTTATGCTTATGTGGGTACTTACCAGGATCAATAATGACAATGTATTTTTGACCATTTTGATGTAGTATGTCGACAAATTGTTTCACTTGATCAGCAGGAAAGTTAATGGGATCAAAAGTAAAATCCTTGTAAGCATCCATGTAATCAATATCTGTCCACATAACTTCAAGAGGTATAGCAGCTTTTGCATAGCCAGCAACCACTGACTCAACATCAGAAATGTTCTTATAACCATATCGACATTGATGAAATCCTTCATATAGAAACATGAAAAAAATGTTAGTGATTATGTAACATGTATCAAGTACAAAAAAAATTGTCAATCCAAGCAATTGTTTTTACACAGGAGAGCATGTATAGAACATGTATCAATTTCTACAAACAAAAGAACATGCTAGTTTATGGATCAAAATAAAATAGTCTAGGGGTTTGGGATGTTGTTAAGGCCACACCCAATTATGATATGGCCTGATTTAATAATTCCCATTTTGGTACGCATAGTTTTTGAAAATGATGATCCTTTAATCTTTAAATTATTAGTTATTATCATAAATTGTGATTGTTTGAAGGTATTGATTTAGAAAGAAAGAGTACATGATCAAATATTTATTTCTCTCAAAAGTCTTTTTTATTATTATGAACTTTAATTTTTATAATCTATTATTTATGGAATATATCTTTTACAAGTTCTATTAAAAAATACAAGAATTATTATGTTGTTAAATTATAACTAAATTATAAAAGTACAAATCATTAGAATTTTTTAATTATTTTATCATTTTTATACTTGTCATTCTACAAAAAATGGAAATGCATACTATTTAATATCATGTATATTTATGAATGTCAAAATATATATTTTCAAGCATATTTGGTATTTATAGAAACATATTGCTAATAATAGTTAATAGTTTAATTTAATAATTTTCTGAAAAATTTGTGCAAGGTATTATTACAATATTGTAATGATAAAAAAACTAAAAAACTTCTAATAATTTATAAATTTATAATTTTATATAATTTAACTATGTAATGAATAAATATTTAAAAATATATTTCATCATGCCAAAGTAAAAAAATTAATAATAAGAATCAAAGTAAAAAATTAATAATAAGAATTAAACAACCACAAAAAAAAAATACTAGTAATTATAATTTGAAAGAATCACAATTTAACATTTTAAAATTAAAGATATTAAATGGCACCTATCAAATTTGACCGTAGAAAATTTTAATCTTTTCATTAGTGACGGTAATGCTAAAACTAGTGGGAGGTAATTTACTAATAACTTTTTTCTAAGTCCACATTAAAATATGAATTTATTAATAAAAATAACGGTAGTTTTTTTTTTGAAACCAAAAATATCGGTAGTGTTAAAATTGTTCAAGGGTGGATATTAAAAAAAATCTTAATCTTTTCATTACTATAATAATTATCTTCTTGATCTTGTCAAGATTTCAATTTTCTTCATTAATATTAGAATTGAAAACTGCGCACGCAATTGACAAAAAAAAAAAAAAAATTGCGTACGCAATGTCCGAGGACTCACCGAATGACCAGTAAGGCATAGGTGCGGGCCGACCAATGAGCTCCGTGTACTGCTGGATCACCATATCCGGAGATGGACCAGCAAAAATATACAAATCAATAACACCACCTATTATCCAGTAACTTATCCTGTCACCACCATAAACTACATCCATCCCATTACTATTCAACACCAGAACACCATGACTGCTCCCCGCCGGAACTCTTCCATCGCCGGACGGTGACCGTACGTCCAGGTAAAATGGGTGGGACCCATAAAGATTAACATCTTGATTAGCACTTCCTATGTCCGCATTCCACAAAGTCAACGTCTGATTAGGCTGCAACTTAAAGGAGCTCTTGGTGTGCTCTCCAATACCATAAAGATTAGACCTGTATTCAGGAAGTGAAGAAGTGAGCTGTATATACTGATCCTTAAAGACCAAGAAAGTGCCGGAATCTGACGGTTCCGGAGATGCGTCGAAAAGCATGTCGCCATTGGATTTGCGGGATACAGAGAAGCCAAAAGGAATAGTGCTGTGGAGGGTGAAAACAAGGTCTGAGTTTGGGCTGGAAAGAATTCTGCTCTCTAACAAGGCACGGTGGCTAGCTGGAGATTCTTGGACAGGAAAGGCTTTTGAAGCGGAGTAAAAGTTTGACCTGGGAATGATGTCTTCTGGGATCTCCCATCTTTGTGAATCTGAATCTGTTATTCTGATCCTGAGACGTTCTTTTGTCTCAAATCTGCATTAAAAGCATATTTTATGTTAGCTCCAAGCAATTATTTCAACCACCAGAACACCGCCAATAAAGATTAGATAGGTAACCATATTATCCTGACAAAATTTTTACAAGGCACATGACTCGTATATATGAACTCTTAATCTCTTACATTACTACCATCATATTGAATATAGAAGTTTGAAATCAAGGTTAAAGAATCAATGAAAATAAAGACTTAAGGATTAAAGAAGAATCAAATGTTACTTGATTACCTGGCTAAAAGACTGAGACTTTGAATATCAGGTCCATAGATAGATGAATTCTTGATAAGGCTAAGACCAGCTTTTAAAGACTTGTCTTGTAGACTAACAGTGACAGATTCAACTGTGTAGCCATATCCAACATCTTCATTTACTTGTCCATTTGATAATGGAAACCAGTAACAGAAAAATGAAACAGAGTAGAGGAGAAGTAATAGATGATAAGAGTTAGATGGTGTTGGCATAATCATGTATCTTTCAATTTCTGACTCTTAGGCTGGGCAATTACTGGTAGAGCACATGCTTATATATCTTTATTCTAAAAAAAAACTGTAATGGCTATTAAATGACAATATGTACATTTCAATGCCCCACAGGATACTTTTATTTTTTTATTGTCAAAGAAAATATTCGATTGTCCTGTATTCACTGTGCTGGTGCGCCGGCCGAAATGCTAAGTTGTCCCTCATTTAAATGCAATATGGATTAAACTCCTAAATTAACTTTATAATTGTTCAAATTAATTTACCTTAATATTATCTTTTCAATTAATTTATTCAAAAAGTTCTATAAATTAGTTAATTAAGTTCAGCTTTTTTCATATATAATTTCTTTTTTTTTTTTTTATTTCTTTAAAGGTGTTCATAGTTACTGAAGAGAAAAGAAAAAAAAAGTAATTATTTGGATTTAATTTTTGCTAATGCATGTCTTGTAATAAGTTTTTTAAATTTGCATAAATTTAATTCAGTTAGTTAATTTATAAAAATTTTTGAAATGAATTAGCTAAAAAATATTAGTAACTAAATTGAATTTTATTGAAAATTTAATTTTAGTAAATTGGTCACAGTTTCCAAGTAGCAAGGCTTATTAAACATAAACAAAATTTTATGAATTGATTGTTTTTGCATCTAAGTTCTAGAGCAATTACTAGACCGTGGAATTTAGCGCGCGTTCAATATCTTAGCAAATGCGACACTATTTGAGTTTAGGGTTTCAGGAAACATATTAACCATATCACAAAGATATAGTGTGGAGATGTGGAGTCGCCACCTAGGTTAATAATTGGAACAAATCAAAGGTGGTGGTAACTCGATTCTCTAAAAGAAAGTTAGCACCACAATTAGGAAATTCTGAGTACGGAATACCAACTTCTTTTAGTCTCGTGTTCTTTTAAAATTAGTTTATAAATTACTATCTTATTCTCTAATTACATTCAATTTCATATTACACCCTTATTTTAGCAATCAATACCCAAGGCAACTAGTCATGAAATTACACATAAAAAATACATTGATACAAGGCGAAACGTCCCTAAGTCTAAATTATATTGATTTTTATTTTAAGTTTAGCTAAGTCTATACATTTTATTTACAAAGTGAAATGGAAATAAAAGGTGGGCCTACAATTTTTATTAAATTAATGAACTTAAATCTACAAATTTTAATTCTAAGGAAAGTGGGACTAAATCTATTAAACTTTTAAAAAGAAAAAATAAATTTAATTTAATGAGCCTAATTCTCCTTATCTTAATTTAAATAAAATGATCTTAAATCTATTTATTTTAAAAGAAATGATTTAATGGGCTCAACTAAGTTTAGAATTGATTTTAGTTAACTAAAATGATGGGCTTAAGTCTAAATTAACCTAATGGGCCTAAATTAATTTTAAAAAATTAATTAAAACCTAAAACTGTTTTAATAACTTATTAATTAAGTGAGTTAAAACCTAACGTGGGCTTGAGGCCTAAAATGAATAAGAAAAACATAAAACAAGCCCAAACAAACAAACCCAATTAACAAATAAAAAAAATAAATAACATATCAAAACACAAACATACTGTGATTTCTAACCCTAATTTTAATTACATGCAACCCTAATTAACTAAAGCCACCATTGATTTTAATTAAAGTTTTATGCCAATTGATCCTAATTTACAAGAAAAGCAAATATTTTACTATTCCCACTATTGGGCTATTACAACCTACGTACAAATTAATTAATTACATGCCCAAAATCAAAAATAAATACACAATATAAATACCATAAAATAATAAAAACATAGAATAATAAAATAACAAAAATCTGCGCAAGATTGCTACAGTGTTTTATCCATGGCATTCTATGGACTTTCATGAATTTAATCAGTTCAATCACATCTTCATGGCTCAGGACATTCCCTCCATCATCATTAAAGAAACAAAATAAAAAAAAATAAAGAAAAAATGATTAGAATAAAAATAAGGAATAAAGAAGAAGAAAATAGAAAAATCAAATGGAAATAAATAAAAGAAAATAAGAGAAAGGGATGGAATGTAGAGTGATGCAGTATTGGCTAGCTCCTCAAAGGCTTTGTTTAATTCACCGTTTGAATAAGTCAGCCGTATTGTTTTTCTCGATTCTCAGGCTTTGATTGCTTTTCAAAAGAACTTTTTTTTTGTTTCTTTTGTTTTGAAAAGTAGAGAAAAACCGAGTTCCCAAAAATTAAAACCCTAAGAAAGGTTCTGTATTTTTTTTTTCAAAGGAAAATGATGTTCCAGAAGCTTTTTTTTTTTGTTCAGGAAAGAAAACTTCTTTGATTTTTTTTCTTTCTTTTTTTTTTCCAACTCTGAAGAAGCCTCCCTTCAAATAAAAATACGCAGAGTTTTATAAACTCAGGACACAAAATCACAGGAGATAAAGTTTCATTATTTTTTATTATTTTTTAGATTTTTAACCCAAACAACATGATAATCAAGGATTATCAGGATAAAAAATAATTTATCTTTTATTTTTTATTTTCAAAATATTTTTCAACCAATTAAAAAGAAGAAAATAAATAAAAAAAAAAAAAAAAAATGCGGAAGCTGGTCGGACCTTTGCAATTCTGATCAGAATTGTGTATTTCCGATGGAAATACATAATTTCAATCGGAATTATGCATTTTCGATCGGAAATGTTCCAATCGAAATTACATATTTTCGATCGAAAATATGTAATTCTGATCGGAATGATCGGAAATATGTAATTCCAATCGGTGATTTTTATTTTTTTAACTTTTAACTACGAAATGACCCTTGAAAGAATTAAAAACTTTACAATTAGGTCCTTAAAAAAAGTTACAATTGAGTCCTAAAAAATGCAATTAAGCCTTGAGATCCAAAATTCAAATACTGAAGACCTATTTGCAAAAAAATTTCATCATTGGAATCCTCTGTCGCCTCCACACTTCACTATCCAGAAATTGGGTGCTTACACACTTTAGCACTGGTGCTCCTATACTACATCTTTAGACCTCTATGCTTTCTACTAAAATGAATAAATAAATAACGATCTATTAATGATTAGATTACATGGTAAACCGATGGAAAAATGATTTTAATTTTAGAAGTTCTCCTTTTTAATACAATTATCGTTGAGATAAGCGGAAAAAAAGCAAATGTAATACAATGAATGCTATATATTTTATTCAAATTACGGTTATGAAATTTAACTATCATGGTTATACTTTTTCTTAAATAGACTATTTTTATACAATTCGAAAGCAGATGAACTTATCAGATGTGTTCATAGTTCGAATATCCATAAATGTATTATTCTTAAACGATAAGCTTAGAGGTTAACGTTAAGGAAGGGGAAATGATATGTAAGGCTATTAAATACCCTCACCGGTACCCAACCTGAACTCCTCTTTGCGTTGCTGTTTGCCACCAGGTGCCGCCATCAAGCCGCTTTTGTTCCTTTCCTCTACCATGGCTTACCTTAGCCATAAAGTTATGTTTGCCTCCAATAAAACAATTCCAGTAGAGAAGCCTTCCTATGCGAAAGCTGTGATTAAGTCGAATGCTCCCATTCTCAATTTGGAAGAATCAGTCACTACTAATAAAAGAGGTTTTATTGCTGTTAAGATTAACCAACAAATATACGAATAATAACTTGCCTGCTATCAACATGCCCTCATTGCCAGGATTGTTCTTTCTAAAGGTGAAACGCCATGGAAGCTTGCTGACTTGAAGAAAAAGCTTTCGTCAGTTTGGGGATTATCTTCCAATTGGAAGTTGATTTCTCTTGGAAGGGGTATTTACCATGTCATTCTTACCTCTGCCCCTGAGAAGAATTCGATATGGAGTTGACGTTCAATAGCTTTAAAACCAGGGATTCTTCACCTACAGCATTGGACCCCCGATTTCGATTCTTCAGCTCAAAAACCCACTAATACTAAAATTTGGGTCCGATTTTATAAGCTTCCATGTGAATATTGGCACTCCCAAATTTTGGCATCTATTGCGAGTGGAATTAGAGTCCCTTCAAAAATTGACAGTGCAATTATTAATGGAGAATTCGGTCACTACGCTCAGGTTTTGATATATATTGATAATATGTCTGCAACTTTACCCGAAAATTTTCTTATTGAAAGAATTGGGAAAAGCTTCTTTATTGATGTAGTCTATGAAAACTTACCCGCCTTTTACTTTATTTGTTCTAACATTGGCCATTTACCGCAGGATTGTTGCATAAGCAAGCTTGCAGCTGTTTAAAGCAAATTTGATAAGAATGATGAATGTGTTATCACTAAGATTAACAATCGTGTTAAATTATGGAAGCCTAAGACAATGCTCAATGATGATCTAATTCGTAACACATTTGATGACCTCCAATAGAATTTGTAAGATGATGCTGCCCGAACTGTTAATGATAGCAACAACATTCAGTCTGACCTTACTTGCCATTTTGCAGAGCTCGATAATGCTTGCCATTCTGAGGATGCTATTTTGCAAAACCCTGCTATTACTGATGTTGAGCTTCTAGCAGTTATAGTTGATGACAACGCCAACATCTCGCCAATCTCAGCATCTGATCGTGATATTGATTTGCATATTGTTGCTAAAGCAACTAAGGATCATTCTCATACTAATGATGTTCATAATGCACCCACTGCAACAGATTCTATGACTGATACTATTAAGTAGGCTGCTTATGATGATTTGGCTGCTTTTGCTAATAAAACATACTATAAAGCTTGTATTTCGTGGGCTGATGAAATGGGGTCTGAGGAAGCGCAATGGACAACGATGACTGGGAAGAAGCGTCGAATAAAACAGAAAATATAAAGTTATTCTTTCTAAAAGAATAACTAAGAAACCAGAAAAATTAAATTTATGAAGACACTCTACTGTAATTGCAGGGGCATAGGTAACTCAAACACGCAACGTACTTTTTATTCATTTTGTCGTCAGTATGTTTGGGATTTTGTTTGTCTGGTAGAACCTATGGTTGAGTTTACTTCTATTTCTCACTCTTTTTGGGATAGTCTGGATCTTGAGTTGACTGCCGTTAACTCTCTTCCTTTACCAACTATTTAGGTATTAGGGAAAAGAAGTTTGCCAACTCCATCTTCTCTTTTTATTCATGAACAGCATATAACTTTTGATTTTTTTTTTTTTAATTCTCTACAAAAAATTTCTTTTGTGTATGGCAGTGTTTGGAGTTCTCGTCGCATGAATTTATGGCTTGACCTTTACAACATTTCATTGAATTGTTCTTTGAGTTGGTGCATCTTCGGTGATTTCATTGTTGTTCTTGGGGCACTTGAAACAAATTGCAGGGCTCCAGCATTAGGTCCTTGTAGGGATTTTCAAACTTTTATGGATGATTGCCTTTTGTTTGACATTCCTACACGTGTTTCCAATTTTACTTGGACTAATGGCAGGCATGGTCATGCTCAGGTTGTTGGAGAGATGGCAATCAGACAACTCTCAATCACTGCTAAAGAGAGAATATAACAGCCAACAAATAAAAAAAAAATTAGAGAAAGAATTTTGTCAAAGACTTTATGAGCAGAGATATATACTGAACTAGTATTTTTATGCTGGACACATTATTCATAACTAAAGAAGCCTTTAAATAGGCATTACATGACAACTAACAAACAACAAATATGCAGAAATAATTGGCACTAACAAACGTGCTTACAACTGAATAGAAAAATATGGAACCATTATTAACAAACTTAGACCAAGTCAATAACAGTAAAAATAAGAAATGGACTGCTATTAATTTTGAATCATACTTCCAACACTCCCCCTTGATTCGAAATTGCACACACCAAGCAATGATCTAAAGTAGATATGCTTTTGACATGGAAGTGCTTTTGTAAATATATCTGCAGCATGTTGATCAGTGTTGCAAAACTCCAATACAATTTCTCCTTTTGCCACTAGCTCACGAATAAAATGAAAACGAATGTCGATGTGTTTCGTCCTTCCATGAAATGCTGGATTTTTAGCCATTGCAATTGTGGACTTGTTGTCACAGAAAATTTCAGTTGCCTTTTCTTGCTTTTGATGAAGATCTGCAAGAATTCTTCTCAGCCATATGCATTGACAAGCTGATGAAGTAGCTGCCATATATTCTACCTCTAAAGATGATAATCCTGTAGTGACTTGCTTTTTTGAACTCCATGTTATTGCACCTGATCCAAGGCTAAAAACATTTCCTGAAGTGCTCTTCCTATCATCCAATGACCCTGCCCAATCACTATCGGTAAAATTATACAATTTAAAATTTGAAACATGAGAATACCAAATGCCATAATCCAAAGTTCCAGCAATATATCGTAAAATCCTTTTTGCAGCTCCAAAGTGATGTTTTGAAGGATTGCTCATAAACCTTGAAACAACACCAACTGAGAATGAAATATATGGCCATGTATGTGCCAAATAAATCAAACCTCCAACTAGACTTCTAAATCTTTTTGCATCTGCTCTCACATTCATAGGTGTAGCAGAAACCTTGCAATTAACCATGCCAAACCTTTTGAGCAAGTCTGATGCATATTTCTTTTGTGAAACAAACACTCCATCTTTTCCTTGCTTCACTTCAAGCCCAAGGAAATACTTCAACAAACCCAAATCTGTCATCTCAAACCTTGTTGTCTCAAGTAAGGAGCAGGCTCATTTTCACTCATTTCAAATCCATTTTGCAAAAAATAGGAATTGATCTTGTTGTACCATGCTCGTGGCGCTTGCTTTAACCCATAGAGTGCCTTCTTTAGCTTGTACACCTTTCTTCTTCTCCATTGATCATAAAACCTTCAGGTTGAGTAACATACACTTCCTCTTCTAGCTCACCATTCAAGAAGGCTGACTTGACATCAAGTTGATAAATTGACCATTTTAATTGAGCAGCTAAAGCTAGAAGTGTTCTCACTGTTTCAAACCGAGCAACGGGAGAAAACGTCTCTTCAAAATCAATGCCTTGCTGCTGTGAATACCCCTTTGCTACAAGCCGTGCCTTGTGCTTTTGTACACTCCCATTTGCATGGTACTTTGTTTTGAATATCCACTTCCAACAACATTTTTTCCATCGGGCAAGTTGGTCAGCTCCCAAGTTTCATTTCTTTGTATTGCCATCGATTCTTCTTTCATTATATTTTGCCATTCCTCCATTTTTGCCGCATCTTTATATGATGTGTTATCTGAAATAACCAAAGCAAAAGAAGAAGAAGCATAAATTTCTTGTAAAGATTTGAATTTCCTTGGAGGTGTCTCATCGGATGACTCATTTGAGGAAGATGAGCCATTATCTTTTGAAGTTAAACTTGGTGAACTTGCTAGGCTGCTATTAGTTAGAGTTGGGGAAGAGGAATTTGTTGAACTTGTTGGTGTAGAATCCATCACTTCATCTGAGGAAGCTTTAAGTTGAATCCTAGAATTGTTGGTACTCCAATTCCAGCTAGCTTCTTCATTAAATATCACATTTATGCTGATTTTTATTTTGCTACTAAGAGGGTTATATAACCTATATGCTTTGGATTCAAGACAATAACCGATGAAAATACACTTTTATGATTTTTCTTCTAGTTTTTGGTGAGTTTGAGAGTTAACCAAAGCATAAGCAATACACCCAAAAATTCTTAAGTGGCTTACCGAAGGTTTTGTACCTTTCCAAGCTTCATATGGCGTTTGATTCAGCATAGCCTTTGTGGGAGATATATTCAATAAATATACTGAAGTAGCCACTACTTCTGCCCAATACTGATTTCGAAGTCCCTTACTTTTCAGTAAACTTCTCTCCATCTCAACAACTGTATGGTTCTTTCGTTTAGCGACTCCGTTTTGCTTAGGTGTGTAGGGTGCTATTAGTTCCCTACGAATTCCATTTTCTTCACAGAAGTGATTGAATTCATTTGATGTGAACTCACCACCTCTATCCAACGGAGAGCTTTAATGAATAGCCCACTTTGCTTCTCCACCAATGCTTTGAATTTTTTGAAATTCTCTAAAGTTTCAGACTTGAATTTCAAAAAATACACCTAACTCATGCGGCTGAAATCATCTGTAAAAAGTAGAAAATATCAACTGCCACCAAAAGATTCTATGTTCATTGGTCCACACAGGTCAGCATGTATTAACTTAAGACAAGTAGATGCTCTCCAAACCTTTCCAACAGGAAATGAATTTCTACTTTGTTTCCCATAAATGCAGCCCTCACATAAATCAAAAGCATCAATTTTTGGCAAGCCAAAAACCATACCTTTTTGACCCAGCAATTGCAACCCCTTGAAATGAAGATGTCCATATCTCAAGTGCCATAATTCGGAGTCACTTCTTGCACCAGTAACCAAAGCAAAATTCTCCACATTTGAAACTTTAAGTGGAAACATTATGTTTTTGGTCATGTCAACTTTAGCCATCATTTGGCCTGTCTTTTTATTTTTAATAATGCAAGCAAAATCATCAAACAAAACTGAATAGCCACTAATCATTAATTGCCCAATACTCAAAAGATTATGTGCCAAGTTAGGAACATACTGAACATCATGGAGAAGTTTTACTTTACCATGGCTAGTTTCGATTGCTACCGTACCTTTTCCATCAACTTGAATGTGTTTGTCATCACCAAGGGTGACCGACATTTTTTGTGTCTCATCAATCTCTTTAAATATTCCTTTCATACCTGACATATGGTTGGAGAAGCCACAATCTACAAACCACACTTCATTTTCCACTTCATTAGTATCATTGTAAGCCATGAACAACTTACTTTCTTCAACATTTGATTCTGCATAATTCACTTGCTTCTCCTTATACCAGCAATTTGCTTTGACATGCCCAAACTTCTTGTAATGGTAACATTGGATGTCACTCTTGTTGCCCCTTTGCTCATTGGTGAAGTGCCTTTGCTAAAAAAACTCTGCCTCTTCCTCTGCCACGACTTCTTCCATGAAATGAGCCTCTGCCCCGTCCTCTTCCTGCTGCTGCCTTGTCAGCTTCTCTTGAATTGGATGCCTCCCCCTTAACTTGAAATGCTTTCTCTTCATGTTTTTCAGCTGATCTGTTTAACCTTGCCTCATGAGCTTGCAAAGAACCCATCAATTCATCAAATAAGAAGTTAGAAAAGTCTTTGGACTCCTCAATTGTAGCTACAACATGATCAAACTTAGGAGTTAAACTCCTCAAAATTTTTGCAACAACAGTTTGATCAGTTATTTGGTCTCCATATAATTTCATTTGACTGATTATTGCCATTGCTCTAGACAAATAATCTTGCATTGATTCATTACTTTTCATAATTAAAGTTTCAAACTCATGCCGAAGAGTTTAGAGTTTCACAGCTATTACCTTTGATGAGCCTTGAAACTCAGTTTGCAAAATTGTCCATGCTTGCTTCGAGGTTGTGGCTACTGCAATTCTTGAGAAAACTGACTCATGGACTGCTTGTTGAATGAAGAACAATGCCTTAGAGTCCTTCTTTCTATTTTCCTTCAACTGATTCTCTTCATCCGGATCAACAAACCCATTCTTTACCAAGTCCTAGAGGTCTTCAGACTTAAACAGAGTCTTCATTTTGATGCTCCAAAACTCGTAACTTTCTCCTTTAAAAATGGGGATGGCTGGCTGTGCAATACTCAATGAATTCCCATTTGAACCCATGGTGTTTCCTTCTTCCTCACAAGGCCTCTTGAATATCGACCCGCTCTGATACCACAATTGTTGGAGAAATGGCAATCAGACAACTCTCAATCACTGCTAAAGAGAGAATATAATAGCCAACAAATAAAAAAAATTAGAGGAAGAATTTTGTCAAAGACTTGATGAGCAGAGATATATACTGAACTGGTTTTTTTAAGCTGGACACATTATTCATAACTAAAGAAGCCTTTAAATAGGTATTACATGACAACTAACAAACAACAAATATGCAGAAATAATTGGCACTAACAAACGTGCTTACAACTGAATAGAAAAATATGGAACCATTATTAACAAACTCAGACCAAGTCAATAACAGTAAAAACAAGCATTGGACTACTATTAATTTTGAATCATACTTCCAACACAGGTTGAGTGCTGCTTAGATAGAGCTTGGGTAATATGAAGTTCTTTTCATGTTGGTCTGGAATCTCTTACTCCTCTCTTCCTCGTCATCATTCAGATCATACTCCATTGTTGCTTCGGTGTGGTTTTTCATACGTGAATGCTCCTAGATTTCGCTTTCAGGCCATATGGATTACTCATCCTAGCTTGCGGGATTTTTTTGCTAATAATTGGTCCTTTCATATAGATGCTGATTACCCTATGTAGCTTTTGGGTCTTAAGCTCAAGAGATTTCGCTCGGCTTTTAGGATTTGGAACCGTGATTTTTTGGGTATCTTGATGCTAATATTAGGCATGCAAGCTCTTTTTTGCAAGAAATCTAATATGAAATCTCAATTCGGGGATATACAGAAGACTTTCATAGATAGGAAATTTCTGCTCATAAGGATTTAGATACTCATAAAAAGAAATTTTCTTCAGGGAAAGGAGTAGAGTGAAATGGTTAGCTGCTGGTGACAGGAACTCTTTCTTTTTTCATCAACACTTTGTAAGAAACCAAATCATGGGATTCATCACTTGAAAATTGATGGAGTGATTTTAGATAACAAGGATGATATAGAGCTCCACATCATTGATTTTTATCAATCTCTTTTCAAGGCAGACCATTCTAATTCTTTTGATGTTGGCTTGATTAAATCAATTATTCCTTCCCTGGTCACAATTGAGGATAATATGGCTTTGTCTCAGTGTCCTTCTTTGGAAGAGATTAAAGATACATTGTTCCATATGGATGCTCATAGTGCTCCAGGTCCTGACGAGTTCACATGTATTTTTTATAAGAGATACTGGGATCTTATTGCTAATGATGTTTGTATGGTGGTCAGAAGTTTTTTCAATATCGGAGTTATTACTTCTGGTATTAATTCTAGCTTCATGATTTTAATTCCTAAGGTTTCTTATGCTATTATGATTGAGCAATTTCAGCCTATAGTGCTAAGTAATTTTAGCATGAAAATTATCACAAAAACATTGGCTGATCGCCTTATTGTTATTGCTTCAAAAATTATATTTTGCAATCAGTTTGGGTTTATTAAAAATTAGAGCATTTTGGACTGCATTGTTGGTGCCTCTGAAGGAGTGAATCTTCTCAATAAGGTATGTTATAGTGGTAACATGGCTTTGAAGACTGATATCCGTAAAGCTTTTGATACTATGAATTGGAATTTTTTGCTTGATGTTCTTGATGTATTTTGTTTTTCCTTGCAATTTCAAGATTGGATTTTATCTATTTTCTCTTCATCTCGGTTATCTATTTTGATTAATGGTAAGGCTTATGCTTATTTTCCATGTTCAAGAGGAGTTTGTCAAGGAGATCCTCTCTCTCCCCTCCTATTTTGCCAGGCAAAAGATTTTCTCAGTCGGTTAATTTCTCTCGAAGTTAGTCAGGGTGAATTTATTCCTATGCCTCATACAAGATCTTGCTTCCCTTCTCATTTTCTGTACGCAGATGACATCCTCCTTTTCAGGAAAGCTTCATTAAAAATATTTGTGTCATAAATATGGTGTTCTTAATTTATGGTCAGCTTTTTGGGCAAATGGTGAACTAGGCTAAGTTTGAGAATTGTTTATAGAGCTTCAATTAATGACAACATAATTTTAAAAATGCAATAAATCACAAGTATGAAAAGAGGAACTATTCCTTTTAATTACTTTGGAGTGCCTCTATTTGCTGGAGTTCCAAAGTGCAAATTATTAAAGCTAATTGCAAATAGAATTTGTGGAAAATTTGCAAAATGGAAAGGTTGCCTTTTGTCTATGGTGGGTAGGCTCACTTTGATCAAATCAGTCATCACGAGCTCATTGCTTCATTCCTTTATTATCTATAAGTGGCCTCAGACATTAATTTGTCATCTGGAACATAGCATGCGGAATTTTCTATGGATGTGCTCTATCTCTGAGAGAAAGCTTGTCACTGTTCCTTAGAAATTATATTGTTTACCGATGTAGGAGGGGGGCTTTAGGATTGCTCAGCTGAATGCCCTTAATACTTCCATGTTGAGTAAAATTGCATGGAAGATAATAGCTTGTCGATCCTATCCTTTGAATATTTTATGCAAACATTTTCTTCATATTTCGAGCATCCCTAAAGACATGTATATGCAATCTACCATTTGGAGCTCTATGAAAAGTATTTACTCTTTGCCATGTTTTGAGATTATTTGGTACATTGGAGCTCATAGTGAGCTAAATTTTTGGATGAATAAGTGGATTATTCCCTCAATAGCTACTCAACTTAGTATTCCTCTTAAGGAGTAGAGAAATTTAGTGGATCAGGTTTCTAATTTTTTGCATGATACTTGGTAGGTCTCTCATATTTCTGATGCATTAATTATTAACAATATTTGTGTTATTTCTCTTATTAATGACAATAGCAATCATTGTGTCTAGATCAAGGTTAGAGATGGTGTTCATTATGTGAAATATATGTATAACTCTTTGTGAATTTTTTGAGTTGTTATCTCCTGGAATTCTTTCATTTGGAAAGAATTTTTGCCTTTATTTAGGTCAATGGTATGTTAGGCGTCAATCTTGCATTATCTTCCAACTGATAAAAATCTGCAAAAAAAAGATTTGTCTTTCCATCGCGTTGTGCTTTATGTGTCACTCAGGTAGAAGACAATCATCACTTGTTTATTAGATGCCCATTTGTTGCTGCTATTTAGAATTTGGTCACTTATCATTTTGGTAGACAGGTTATTACTATGGGCTCCTTGTTAGATTTATTTTTGGATGCCATGAATCACAATTTCAGTGATTAGATAGCTATTTTTTGGATTACTACTATTATTAGCAGCATTTGGGTGATATGGAATTCGTGAAATTGTGCTATTTTTGACGATGCAGCTCTTGACATTCATAAGGCATTGCACTCTCTTTGGAAAATGTTGAAAGAGGCTGACTTTCTTCGCATGGGTCATATGTTTAATACCATTGATGATCGTTGTTATTGCAGCTTCAATTACAATTTATGTATGATAGGGCTTGTTGGCGGATACGATTTTCTATTTAGCCTGCCCAGATGAATGCTATGAAAATTTCCTAGCTTGTGTGCATGAGCTGATGGGCCCTTTGTTGCTTTATATTCTTTTGAATCAATATAATATTATTGCCCTTGTTCTAAAAGAAAACAAAATAGGTCATGCATTGTTTAGGGATAAGCCCTTCCTTTCACCTCAGGAGAACCAGTTGGTACCTTGGATTCTCCTTAGCCTGCTCCTTTTTTTTTTTTTTGTCGCTTGGAGTTTTAGGAAAAGGAAAAAGATAGAGAGAAGTTGATTTTCGTACCAACAGGAGAAGAAGTCCTGCATCCTTTCTATGCTTAGAATTAAAGGTATTCCAGGTAAAGCTCCATCTATCCTCTCGGTCACTTGGCAACCTCCTCTGTAGCGGTGGCTTAAAGTGAACACCGATGGATCTGCTATAAGTGCGCCGGGCGTAGCAAGTTGTGGTGCTATCTTTCATACTTCAAGAGGCTTCCCTTGAGGTGCTTTCACTTATAGGTTTAGTGTTTCTTTTGCTTATGTTGCTGAATTGCTTACAACTATTAAAGCGATAGAAATTGCTTGGAATAAAGGATGGCATTCTATATGGCTTGAATGTGATTCTATGTATGTTGTCAATTTCTTTCACACTTCTTCTAAGCAAGTTCCTTGGGAATTAAAGAACTAATGGTTTTAATGCCTTTCATATGTTTCACATATGAAATTTAAAGTGTCGTATATTTTTCAAGAGGGCAATACAGTAGCAGATATGCTTGCCAAGAACGGGGTCTCGACTTCTTCATTTATTTGGTGGGAATTGGCTTCAGATTATTGTGGTGCTACTATTTGTAATGATTTTTGTCATAGAATTGTTTATCAGTTTTGTTAAACCTTGTTGATTTTAATTTCTTTGATTGTACATTTGTTTCTCTTTATTTATTAAAAAATTTCTTGGACAACAGAAGCGTGATGTGAATGCTAAGAGGGTGTCAACTTAGTTGAGATGCTCGGGTGCATTCTCTAATTTTGGGACTCCAATTTTTACTGAAAAAATGTTAAGGAACGGGAAGAAAAAATTTTGGAAATTGACAATATGAAGGGGACAAGTCAAGGAGCAAGATGGGATGGTCTTCTATTTTTTTTTTCTAAATTTTTTTACTACTAAAAAAATGGTCTGACAGGTAAATAATTTTAACTTTAAATTCTATCATATATTATAGGATAATGACTTCTATAGTCCTCAAAGTATAGTCAATTTCACAATTTAATTCTAAACGAAAATTTATTAATAATTAAGTTCTATGAAAATTTAAAATTCTCATCGTTAGTCCTAATCTGTAAACTCTAACAGAGTATGCTAACATGGCGTACACATCTCTTCTTTTCTTCACACTTTAGCTTACGCATCACCCTAATTTTTTTACCACATAAACTATTTTTTCTTAGCTTCCATGTCCCTCATCATCATCTTCTTCTTCTTGTTCTTCTTCTTTGGTGTAATATATTTATAGCCGCTTGTGCTTCGCATAATTTGTCAGTTTAACACCTCAATTTACAGTTTTGCCATTTCAACACTTAAACTTGTCTAAAATGCAATAATCTGCACAAATATGATGACATAATGCATCTACCACCCCTATACTTGTTACTTTTTAATCATTTTGACACCTCTACTTACAATTTTTGGTCAGTCAAACCTTGAAGAAGTGGCACTTGCTGATTTGCTATTCCATACCAAGTGTGCTGACAAGAGGTTTCAAAATTGTATTTTAGGCAAGTTCACGTGTTAAAATGGAAAACTATAAGTTGAGATGTTAAATTGACAAAAAGTTACAAGTACATGGGACCATGGATGTATTATGCCTCTTTTTCTTTTATCTTTGGTTTTTTAGAATAACAAATGTTCCAAAACCAACTTAATGGCCAAGAGTTGCTCTTCAAACTATATAAAGTTGTTTTCTCTAACAAAACAATTGATATCTCATGTAAACCATGGATTTCGTAATGAAGATCTTTCTCTCTTCCATCATATGCAAACTTCTCTTATTCTCTCACTCGACCCTCTTGTCTTCCCTTCAGTCCTTAAGTCGTTCTTCACTATTCCCCACCTTCAACTTAGCGTTTCCCTCCATACTCGCGTTTTAATAATGAGTTTTCTTTCAAACCCATTTGTAGCTTGCATTTTAATCAATATGCATGGTAAATGCTTATTCATTTATTAGTGGGCATAATACATTTACAGCCCCTTATACTTATTATAATTTGTTAGTTTAACACCTCAACTTATATTTTTGTCATTTCAACACTTAAACTTACAAAAAATATAATAGTAGGCACTAATATGATGACATAATGCATCTACCACCCCTGTATTTGTCAATTTTTATTATTATGACACTTCTACTTGTAATTTTTAGTTAGTCAAATCCTTGAGATATGGCATATGTTGATTTACTATTCCATGCCATATGTGTTGACCAAGGTTTCAAAATTATATTTTTAAAGAGTTCAAGTGTTAAAATGACAAAAGTATAAGTTGAGGTGTCAAATTGACAAAAAGTGACAAGTACAAGGGGTCATTGATGTATTACACCTTTATTAGTGTGAACTGTTCGATGAAATTTCTTAATGAAATGTTGTTGTTTAGAGTGCTATAAATTGCTCTACATTCATTCTAATTGTGTTTTCGATGCTTTATATGTTTAATACAAAGGGTTATGAGCCTAATAAGTCTATATTAATGCAATAATCACTTGTTTATAAGAAGTTAAAGATCGAGCCACAAAGGCCATTGCTTTTTAATGAAAAATGACAGAGTATTGGTTTACAACCAAATTTAATTATCCTTCTTGCTATACTACCTGCTTATATAGGTGTAGTGGCTTTGTATTTGATTAAAGAAATTCATTAATATTCAATAAGGAATGATGTATATCCACATCCCTTATTGAGGAGTGGTCTAGTGGAGGCTCGTAAAAAATGTGGATATCTTATCAATGCAAGTATTATGTTTTATGGTATAAATGAAAGGGACATGATTGCTTAGAGAAATTTGATATTAGCATATGCACTTTATGGGAAACCAAAAAATGCACTTGAAATATTCCACTAGATGAAAATGGTGAAAACTGCAGTCTGATGACATTACCTTTCTAGCAGTTTTAATTGCTTATAGTTATACAGGATTGACTGTTGAACCATTTATTATTCTAAAAAAAATTAGAGATATAGTGATGTTACTCTGAAGAAGAAAAAGGGTGAGGTGGAAGTTGAAAAAAGTAGTTGATGTGGTAAACAATGGGTAACAAGGAAGCTGAGGTATAAAGAAAAGATGGAGTATCAACATACTTTGTTAAAGTTAATGGATTAGGAAAAATAATGAGAATTTAAAATTTTTATAGAACTTAATTGTTAATAAATTCTCTTTTATGACTAAATTATGAAATCGACTATACTTTTAGGACTATAGAAGTCATTATCCTTATATTATATAACCCATCAATATTAAAAAAAAACACATAGATTATGCAATAAAGAGAAACAGTATCATCCATACATAGAGAGAGGACATATGCAGGCGCCTCCTATATGAACATAACTTCATTAACTGACAAAATAGCCTATTGAGCAAGTGTATGGGCAACTTTATTACATAATCTAGGAACCAAAAGAAAAAGACATAGACATGAAAAAAGAAGCCATCAACTTAATATGCTCAATCAATGCACTTGCTGGAGCCAGGGAGATATTAGGATTATTCAATATATAAATTATTGTTTGAGAGTCACTTAATATGATTATGTCTAATAAGAACAACATCATCAACATTAATTTTGACATTCAAAGCTTTAGAAGGAATACATTTAGAGATTTTAGGAATAGAAATACAATAACACCCAGTATTAGCCTTCTAAAACTCAGTTACAAAATGAAGAGCAACTGAAGATAAAGATTACTGCTGATTCAACTTAAGATTGTTTCGACTATTCTACATGCTCCACAATACCATAGGAACTTGCTCTTTAATCTAAATACCATAAGAACTTATTAGGTTCTTGTACAAATCCAAAAATGTCAAACCTTAAATCTCATCCACTAACAAACCCAAGTCAAACACAAACCATATACTCTGAACCCAAAGGCAATCAATAAAAACATGAACATATATTTTAATGGCATTGCAATGATCATAACAAAGCTTCAAATCAACTCCCCTCCAGACAAGGTTATTATGCAAAGGAAGAGTATAAGACAACAGACGCCACATGAAATGTTTAACTTTTATGGAATATTATGTTTCTAAATTGAAGTTTAGAAATTTTTGTTAACTATGAAACTAGAAGCCATAGAATTATTACTAAAAATATGTTTCAAAGCTTGATAATATTTTAATAGCAAGAAAAGAGCATTCACCACTGCTTGGCCTCCATATTAGTCAAGCTTGAAATTGTAGGCTTAATACCAAGAGTATAAGATGGAATTAGAGAGACTATTTTGAGAGATGCATATATAGCCTGATAACCATGGATAGCACCACAACTTAATTTGTTTATTATTACTCACCCTCCGACAAGTACATCTTTTAAGAATAGGTTTAGCAGCCATAATATTGCACCAAACATAACTACGATGCTAATTATAGGAGAAATTTTAAAATGTGGTTCGAGGAAAGTACTTACTCTTTAAAATAAAAGCACATAGTGTATTTAGGTATAAATAAAGCGTCAAAGCTTGTTTAGCTAAAAAATCTAAAGTAAAATGCTCGATATGTCAAAAACCTAAATCACCATCCCCTTTATAGTGACATAAACTAATCTAGCTCTTCAAATGAAACTTCAAATCATTAGAATTTGATCCCAGCAAAATTTTTCAGTCATACGTTGTAGTTTAGCACTAAGAGTAGAAGGAAGCTAAAAGCAACTCATCATATAATTTAGAATAGCTTAAGCAATGGATTTGATAAGAAATTATTTATTGGCTCTTGAGAGGAATTTCTCCTACTATCGTTTAAAATTTTTCCTACTATCGTTTAAAATTTTTCCATAAGCAATCCTTAAAAAATCTAAAGATTAGCTTCTTTGATCTCTCAAAAAGTGTTAGTAAAC
The DNA here is from genome assembly GCA_949671775.1 of Mallotus repandus. Lineage (NCBI taxonomy): Eukaryota > Viridiplantae > Streptophyta > Magnoliopsida > Malpighiales > Euphorbiaceae > Mallotus > Mallotus repandus. Next base: position 26,766 of record CATIWM010173360.1, read on the forward strand.
CAAGATAACAGGAACGATAATTAATAGTAAATACTCCTAATAAATTAGAAATTTGAGCTCTCATTTCTATAAGAATATTTGAGCTAAAAGAAATTTTTGTCTTGTGGAAATTAATTTTTTTTGTCTAAAAGTCACTTCATATACTTGCAAAATAGAAAAAATTTCATCACACTCCTCAAAATTGAATTCAGTAAATAGAATGCTATCATCTACAAAAATAAATGCAATATTTTTCGACTACATTGTGTCAGTTTAATTTCTTGAAGTCTAAGAGCATGACAAGCTTCTCTAATCATAAATGAAACCCCTTCCACACATAATAAGAATAAAATATAGAGAAATTAGACCACCTTGTCAAAAACCTCTTCGCAATTTTAGGAAACCTTTAGGCTGCCCATTTATTAGAAAAACATAAAAATGCTAAAAAAAGCATGAATAGACATGATCAATGAAAAGTTGAGGAAAATGCATTTCATGCATGGTAGCAATCAAAAAATCTCATTCCGCATGGTCATAGGCTTTGCACATGTCAAGCTTTAGAGCCATAAAACTAGTAACTCCTTCTTACTTCAATTTCATTTTATGAAAAATTTCAAAAGCTATTATAGCATTATCAACAATCAATCGATGAGGAATAAAAGCATACTAAGTCTCATGATTAATACTTGGCAAAACCCTCTTTAACCTATTAATAAGAACTTTAGACATTAATTTATACACTACATTACACAAACTAATAAGGCAGAGATCTTTCAAATTTTTTGGCATTTTAATCTTCAAAATTAGGGAGAATTGCTAATTTTTCCCCTGTATTTTAGCCTAATACACTATTTCATCCCTGACATTTGAAAAAATATTTATTGATCCCTGACATTTGCAAATTGCAAATGTCAGGGATGAATAAATATTTTTTCAAAAGTTAGAGATAAAATAGTGTATTAGGCCAAAACATAAGGGGAAATAACAATTATCCCTCAAAATTAAAGTAGCAAAATTGTGGTTAAGCCAGTTGGCATAGCTCCATCATTAAGAAAACCCAAAACCACTAAATAATATCATCACCAACAATATTCCAAAACTTAGAGAAAAATAAAATAGGCATACCATTAAGTCTAGGAGCTATAAGAGGGTGCATTTAATGTAGAGCAGAGATGACCTTATTCGCAGAGAAAGGTCGTGCCAGCAACTGAAGCTCTTCCTCAATAACCCTAGTATCAATAGAATCAAGGGTAGTTGAAAATTCATATCGACTTTGGCTACAAAAGTAGAGGAAAGCACGATCCAGTTCAGTTCAAAAAATGCAATTCTCTGAAATTGCTCAAAATATCAAAGATTTGTAAATTAAGGTTCTGGAATTGCTCCAAATTTTTAATTTTGTTTAGTTTAGTTTGGAGATTAAAATTTTAGTTCAATTTGGTTCCAAGATCAATTCTTCACTGAATTAAAATTTTCAGTTCAAAAATCGATTATTCTCTGATTGAAAAAGTAAATAAGGACATAATTCAAATTAAACTATTAAACTATGAATCATTTCATAATTTTATCATAAAACTAAATATTTTTATAGTTTTATTTATCATTATTTTTTAATTTTAAAAATTCTATTAAATTTTTTATAATACACTCTAATATACCATACAATTATTATATTTTTTTATGAAAATTTATATAAATAATATATATCATAAAATAATAATAACAACATCATAACTATTAAAAAAATAAATTATATTACAATTTTATTATTGAAGGTGAATTTAAATTTTTCAACCTAAATTATATTATAATATTCTAAAATGTTATTTACTAATTTAATATTTATTTTTCGGATTTAAAATATTTTTATTGATAAGTGAAATTTTTATTTCAAATAATTAAAATGACAAGTTAAATTAGTATGTCCAATATTAATAAAATGAACATAATTATTGCAAAAATATTTATTTATAATGTTAATCTTTATAATATATATGTATATATAACTCTAATTCAATTAAATTATCAATTCTAGTTCCATTTCTTCAGTTTGGTACAATTCGGAGTGATTCAAGATGAATCTCAGTTCAAAGAATTGAAATTCTTCATACTCATCCCGATAAAAATTTTTGGGACAGTTTGATTCAGTGAAAGCCAAACAGTTATCAGAGATTTTTGGTTCAATTTTTCGAAATAGCTCGGGTTCTCCTAGACTCATGGTCAACCCTACAAGTCGTATCGCTTCAAAGCATTGCCCAAGGCTATATCGTGAGGGATCCGACATCTTGAAAGTATAATAAAATAAGATATTGTAATTTGTCTACACTTTCATTCCAATTTCCATCTTTATCTCACAGACGAGTTATAATATTTCGCTTTCTATATTCATTTGCCTTCATAAGAAAAAATTTAGTATTACAATCTCCTTTTTGCAACCAAATTGCATAAGATCTTTGGTGGCAATATCTAAATAAGGTTTGAAGATAATGACAAAGCCCATGAAGATCCTTAATAGAATCCCTATCATTAGAGTGATATGAAGCGAAAATATGTTTTCTCAATGAATAAATTTATTTTCTAGTCACATTAAAAGTCACATTATTCTAAGCTGTGAGATGCGAAACATAAAATTTAAGTTGAACCAAAATCTGAAAAGATCCTATATGATCCTTAGTGGCATCCCATCCACTCTTAACCATTGAATGACAAGCATCATGTTGGACCAAAAAGATTCAAAGAAAAGTACCTGGTAGTATCATTTTTAACAGAAAGTGAAAAGAGAAAAGGAGAGGGGTTCAAAGATTCTAGAGGAGGATGTTTAATAATATAACCAAAGAAAAGAGTACACCATTCAAGATTACTAAAGGCCTTATCCAACCTTTCACGAATCAAATTTTGCCTTTTCTTGCCATTGCTCTAAGTGTATTCGACCCTGTTAGAACCCTGGAGGATGTGAATATTTTTAGAATTTTAAAAGAGTTTTAAGAGATTAAAGAGTAAATGAAGTTTGATACAATAAATTAAGGAGTTCAGTTTCTCAGTGAATTTACGTCTCCACCTAACTTATCCCCATGTAAGGATTTTGAACCCACCCTAATGTTATTACTATAATTTTTATAAAACAATGTATTTTAAGACTCAACATCAACCTTACAACTTATTTTTAAGGCTCACTCATAACCTTCATAACCAACTTTTTTTCCTAGTCTAACACTCAACCCTTATATTAATCCTTAAGAGTTTTATCTAAGGCTTACTCTTAAATCTCTCAACTAAGTGTTTTAGTAATTCTAACACTTAAACCTCAATGATCAAGATCCTCACTATCCATGACACACCTCGTCTCACGTAGCCTGAGGTAGACACTTAAAACTAACCATTAATAAAACTATTTAATTTAGTCTAAATATATTATAAATATCGTTATATTTGCATAAGGATTTAAATTAATCTCTTATAAAAGTTTAGTCTTGTTCATATGTCACATTTAGAGAATAAGAGCTTTTAAAGTAATATGTATTTATGAATAGTAAAATATGTATAAAACAATAAGATGATATAGAAAATTAAATTGATATTAATTTTTTATACAAAACACAGTAGTGAAAACATCATTAAAATAATATAAAGCACATTCCAAATAGTTATTTTACATAGAGCTTAGCCACTATTATTTGACTTAAAAACATACTCTTTTACAACAGTTATAAAACAAGTTTAAGAAATAAAGGAACAAGGCTTCTCTAATAAGGATATTGGCCAACCTTATTCTGAAACTTCTATCTACACTGACTCAACTTTGTTTACCAACTATCAAGCCCTTCTATACAAAAATGTTTATAAAATAGAGTAAAATAAGTACAGAAATATTATAAATATCTCAAATTAAGATACTAGAGTATTTATAATCAAATTATCATTCGCTTAAAACATCAAATTCAATCTTGCTTTCAAACATATTCAAAGCTTAATCAATTAAAACATGTGCTTTTGCAAACATCAATACATCCTTTCATTTGTATTAACCATCCCTATAACAAGCATCACAAACCTAGCCATAACATATAGGCCATCATAAACTCAATCTCTAGGCACACTTGATTGTTAACCCTTCAACTACATTAGCATGGAGTGGCCCTTCCCCCTTCACCATCCTGCAATCAAGTGCCCTATTGTTTATTGCGCAATAACAACCAACACAATCTCAAATGTACATATATCACCTCAGCACATTCATACATCTCATATAAGGTGGTAATACACAAAAGCAAATACCATCTTCATCAAATAAATAATCTAAATAATTCCATCACATTTATAATTCAATTGAGTATTCAAGATCAAACCATTTCTCATCATAATTCAAAGGAATAAAATCAAACTGATTATAATCTTATTTAAATCATTGAGTATCCAAAATAATTTAAAATCATATTACCAAATAAAAACATAGAGTAGTAACACACTTCGCTTGTGAACTTAAAACCATAATTGTTTTAAAGCTTGTATCATAACTAGTAATTCATGAGGTAAATGAGTTGAATTGAAATAATTCACATACAACAATTTATTATGGTTAAGAGGTTTTGATAGAATGAATTGATTGTTTGCTATTGAGAAAGAGACATTATATACAACAACTTACATAACTAATTTAGCTATTCTGTAGAGATACTAAAATAGAAAATATTCACTTGAAATTTAAATACATTTGAATAGTATACAAAGTAGTTTCCTGAAATCAAGGAGGAAAGAAATCCTCTAACATACCCCCTCAAGATGGACCACGGGAGAGGAGTCCAATCTTGTCTTTAAGCTGAAGAAATCATGGCTGAGGGAGAGGTTTGGTAAGTGCATTAGCAAGTTTATCAACAGACGAAACATGGGCAACATGAATAGTACCTCTTTAAACCTGTTCTCGAATGAAGTGAAAATTAATGGTTATATGTTTCATTCGCGAATGGAGTACTAGATTAGAACAAAGTTGGGTGGCACCAACATTATCACAGTGAATAGTTGAGCTGGTTGGCACTTGAATGAAGAGCTCAGACAGCAAGGAACAATTCCATTGCACTTCAGCAGCGCTATTGGCAACAGATCGGTATTCGGCCTCGGTAGAGGATCTAGCCACAGTTTTTTGTTTCTTTAAGCTCCGAGAGATAGGATTACAACCAAGGTAGACTATATATGCTTTGGTGGATGAAATATCATCCTTGTTCCCTCCCCAATCCGCATCAGAAAATGCATGTAAATTCAAACTAAACTTGCAATACAATTGAATACCATCATTAATGGTACCTAATAAGTAGCGGAGCAATCATTTGACATAGGTCCAGTGGTCTAAAGTTGGTTTATGCATGAATTGGGAGAGGTGGTTGACTACATAGGTGATGTCCGACCTGCTAATGAGTAGATACTGAAGACTGCCCACGATGGTTCTGTATTCAGTTGCATCGGGTGAGGCTGTACCATTATGAAGAGTTAATTGTGCATTTGTAGGGAGAGGTGTGAGAACTGACTTTGCTTCCAGCATATTGGTCTTAGAGAGCAACTCCAGGATATACCTTCGTTGTGACATAACAAGGCCCTTGTCATTAGGGACATTCTAAATGCCTAAGAAGTAGGATAAAGGACCGAGATCTTTTAATGAAAACTTGTTGGCAAGGATGGAAACAAACTCATCAATCTTGTGAGGCTGATCACCTATGATAATTAAGTCATCCATATATATAAGTAGATAGATCATGTGATGGCCATCATTAAATACAAAGGGATAGGTATCGACCAAAGAATTTTTGAACCCAAAATGTAAGAGAAAAGATTTGAGTTCTTGATACCTGGCTCTTGGTGCCTGGTGCAATCCATAGATGGCTTTCTTTAATTTGCACACATAATTTGGATTATCTTTGTCAATGAAACCACAAAATTGTACCATATACACATCTTTATACAGGCGGCCTTGGAGAAAGGCATTATTCACGTCTAGTTGATGTAGTGACCAACCTTGACTGACAGTAATACTCAAGACAATCCGAACTGTAGTGGGTTTAACCACAGGGCTGAAGGTGTTATGAAAATCTACTTTTGGGCATTGATGAAACCCTTTCGCAACCAAGCGAGCTTTGCACTTATCAACAGAACCATCAAATTTACATTTGATTCTAAAAATCCATTTACAGCCCACCAAGTTGTATGTTGGAGAAGAGGGACTTTATTTCCAAGTTCCATTTTACTCTAATGCATTGAACTCATCTGACATGGCTATACATCATTTGTTGTCTTTCATGGCTTAAGTAACTGTGGAAGGTTCAACTTCTTCGGGTTTGGCTAGCTATGTAAGGAGGTTCAGCTTTTGCACTGGCATATGGATATTATTTTTGGCTCATGTGATCATGGTATGAAATGGGTTATTTGGGACTAGAGGTAACCGTGCAGGATTCACAAAAGGGAGTTGTTGAGGTGCCGCTGGTGGTGATGGCATATTGAGGGACTCTGAAGAGGTAGGTAATTGTATTTGTAAAGGTGGGAAATCAGGTGGCAATATTGTTGAACTGGGGTCTAGACCTTTTTGGTTTTAGATGTATGAATGGGAACACATTTTCCATAAATTTTACATGTTTAGATACATAGACTCTTTAAGTATTTGGATCAAGACAAAAGTAAGCATTTTGGGAATTCGAATATCCTAAAAATACACATGGTTTGGAGTTAGACTCTAGCTTATATGAGTTATATGGTTTTATCCACAGGTAATAAAGACAACCGAATATCTTGAGTTTAGAATAGTTAAGGGTTGAATTAAAGATTCATTCATATGGGGATTGAAGATGAATAGTGTGAGTGGGCATTCTATTTTTGAGATATACAGTTGTAGAAAAAGCATAAGTCTAATAAGATAATGGAATGGATGCATGGAACAAGTGTCAAACCAGTTTTAACAATGTGTAAGTGCCTTCTTTCTGACATGCTGTTGTGCTGAGGAGTGTGTGGTGGAGTCATTAAGTGAGCTATACCATTCATGGAGAGAAAATTTTGTAGAGCAAAAAATTCAACACCATTGTCAAAATAAAAGGTTTTAATGGTATGTTCAAAGTGCTTTTTAATAATGGCTTTGAATTTCATAAACACTTCTTTGACATCAGACTTGTGTTTTAATGGATAAAACTAGATATATCTAGTGTAATGGTCAATAAAAATCATGTAATACTTATAGTTGTCAACAAAAATTATTGGAGATGTCCAAACATCACTATAAATAACTTCAAGAGGATAAGAATATTTTATTGTTGAATAAGAAAAGGGTAATTTATGGCTTTTATTGCTTAGACATGCATTACAATCATAAGAAGATGTAGAAGTTTGCAAGCTCAAATTATTGCTGGAAAGCATATGCTTAAGAATTGAAGTAGACAGATGTCCTAGTCTATGATGCCAATCACTAGAGGTAATTTTGGTACTGGAAAAGGTAAGAATGGGTCTGGATTATGGCCACTCATATACGCCATCTTTACTTTGGCCTTTCAATGATGTGTTTCCTATGCTGAGACCCTTCACAAAAAAAGCACTGGGTAAGAACTTAATAGAAGTATTATTGGAATTACAAAATTGATAAATGGAGATAAGATTTCTTTTCATTCTTAGTACACAAAAAAACATTGTCTAACTGGAAATTCTTAAAAGTAAAAGGAAGAGTAGTTGAACCAGAGTGAGTTATTGACAACTCAGTACCATCCCCAATCATTATGTCATTGTTTCCATTATAAGGATTATGCAAGGAAAGATTTTCCATATCAGACATGACAGGGTGGGAAGCACCACTATCAAGAAAGCCAATTGGGACTTTTAGATGTTGTCGTATAATAAGCTTTAGGCTGCCATAGAGTTTATGAGTTGATGTGGTTTGTCGGGACTGATTGCAGCTTGTATGATGGACACCGCTTGGCAGTGTGTCCTTGGATCCCACAAAGTTGGTAGTAGCCAAGATAGGGAAATTGCTGGCAATTTTGGTTGTTGCATTGAGCCTGTCATGCTTTTCTGTTTGTGAAGGTTGAGTTTTGATTATTGTGACAATTGGTGTTTGTGCGAGTAGAGACGTGAGCCGTGATGGGAAAGACAGTCTGCGACTTGGTGACATTCAATGTTGCTTCAAAGTTTAGCAATTTTTCATGAAGTTCTTTAAAAGAAATTGGGGTATATCTTCCTTGAACAGCTCAAACTAATTCCTTATAGTCATCACCAAGTGCTTCAAGAACTTTGTCTGAAAGGTCATCATCATCAAAGGGTGAACTGAGTAAGGTTAACTCATAAGCTCTAGCCTTTATATTTTGCAAGAATTCTATAATCGATTTAGATCCTTTGGTTATTTGTTTGATATGGTTTTTCACTTGTTTTATTCGACCATAAGAGGGTTTGGCATAGGTGTTTGCAAGTGTTGTCCAAGCTTATTTTGAAGTTTTCGAATTGGCAACAAAAGGAATAATTGTGGGAGAAATTGAACTAATGATTGCATTTAAAATCAATTGGTCTTGTCCAATCTAGATAGTGTGGGTAGGATTTGGTGTTGTGGTGTTATTGTTTGTTATAGTTGATAAACGACAAGGTTTGGATCCATCGTTGTATCCTAACATATCATAGCCGATGAACAGTGTTTCAAACTGAAGTTTCTACAGAGGTAATTGGTGGAGGTTAGCTTAAGAGGTGTTTGAGCAGTAACATTTATGGTGTTAAGTGTGTTGGTTGGGTCATTTGTGTTTCATATGGTTAGATTGGAATGATTACTTGTCATTATAACAAGTCAACAGAGGGAAGGAGACGAAGAAGAAAAATAATGGAGAGCTTTAAAGCTTTGATACCATATTATAGTTAAGAGGTTTTGAGAGAATGAATTGATTGTATTTGATTGAGAAAGAGACATTATATACAACAACTTATATAACTAATTTAGCTATTTTGCAGAGATACTAAAACAAAAAATATACACTTGAAATTTGAATACATTTGAATAGTATACAAAGTAGTTTCCTGAAATCAAGGAGGAGAAGAATCCTCTAACACAATTTCAAGTCTATAAAAACCACATTAAAAGCTCATTTCACTGTTGAAATAAAGAGATTTTAAGGGCTTGAACATCTACTCACCAAAATAGTATACAAACACACAAAATCAATCCATCGAATTGATTAGTTTACACCTCCACTTTCCTTGCCTTTCCCAGCACCTAAAGCATGAAATTTATTTATAAATCATAAAAAAAAATCCGATATACTGATATAATGACGACACCCCGAAACTATATGTAAAATATGCAAATTAATTTTATTCTACAAAGCAGCTTCATTTATTCTAAAAAGTTTGTTTTCATACCAAAATCAGAAAATTTTATTTGGTCTGTAGAAAAGGAATTTTAATCTCAAATTTTACAAAGATTCAGATCTATATGTCTAGTATCTTCAATAAAAATTTCACTTAAATTTCTCAACTATTAAAGGGGTTAAGGGTAGCTCAACATAACCAGCTTTAATACTCTTGGTAGACAGAGCAATTAAAAGTATTGCCTCAATTGACCATGTTACAGATAGAATCAGCTCAATTTAAAACTGAAAAGTTTTACATAACTCTTTTAAGTTTTCTTGGAATCAAACCAAACTACAATTTGGAGTTTCCTTACCTCAAGATACATGAAAAGTATCCAGACTAGGTTTAACTCATGAACTCTGTAAACCTGGTTTATAAGCTGACTTTGAAAAATTTCTAGGACACATAGAAAATGAATTTTGAGCTTAAATTGGAATCAGTATTATATTTCTATGTCTAGAATATTTTGTAAAATTTTCAAATCAATTGGATAACCAGAAAAATAATTATAGATAACAAATTATAACTAGCTCAAAGCAACTGATAGACTGAGCAATAAAATGTTTTCTTTTATTAACCTAATATAAAGATTGAATCAGATTGAGCTCAATGAGGAAATTTTTTAACTAACTCTTTAAAATTTCCATATCATCAAATAACACTAATTTTGAGCTTTATAGCTGAAGCTATGATTGAATTGCAGAGACTAATAAACCAGAATTTAAGAACCCGAAATATGCAATTTAAGAACCCTAAATTATATCATCCAAAATACTTAAAATACTTACCAAATCAATCACTAAAGCTTTAGGGATAATTATTATAGCCTAAAAATTGATTTAGACCCTCAAATCCCTTTTATATGAACCAGCTCAACTTGAAGAAATTAAGAAACTCTCTAAGCTCTCTTTTCTTTTTCTTAAGTCTTATTTCTTTCTTTTTTCTATTACTGCACCTTAAAGTCATGATGGAAGAAGCTATACAAAAAAAAAAAAAAGTTAAAAAAACATATAAAATACTTATTTTGGTCCTTAATGAAATGCTTAAGTTACTTATAAATCCTCAAGCTTTCAACTGTTCAATCAAGGACAATCATTTGCTACAATTGAGTCCTTTCCTCTATAACTATATCTATATATACTAACTTATACTTAAATTCAATCAATATATAGTATATAAATGCAATGCATAATGAATGCAAATGTATTTAGAGTTAGGGTACGGATGTGACTATTCTCCCCACCTTAGGAAATTTCCTCCTCGAAATTATACGAGAACAAATGTGGGTATTGGTTTCTCATATCTTCCTCTCATTCCCAAGTAGCTTCCTCACTCCCGTGGTGTTTCCATAATACTTTCACCAAAGGTATGGTTTTATTTCTCAACACCTTGGTTTTCCTAGCAATAATTGCATCTAATTCTTCATCAGAAGATAAATTATCTTTCAGTTCTAAGGTTTGGGCTTGCAAAATATGACTAGGATCACTTATATACCTCCTCAACATGGACACATGGAAGACATTGTGAATTTAAGACAATTCTGGCGGTAGAGCTAATTTATCAGCTACTGGACCAATGTATCTAGGGCTTAATTTTCCCCTTTTACCAAACCATAATACTCCTTTTTAAGGTGAAATCTTCAGGAAGACCTTGTCACCCACATTGTATTCAATTAGTTCCCTTTTCAAAGTTTGTGTAACTATTTGTCTATCTTAAGCTTCCTTTAGTCTATCCCGAATTAACTGAATCTTCTCTGTTGTCATTTTTACAATTTTTGGACCAACTATTTGCCTTTCCCCAACTTTATCCCAACAAACTGGAGTTCTATACTTCCTACCATATAAGGCTTCATAAGGTGCCAGCCCCAAGTTAGAATGATAAGTGTTGTTGTATGCAAATTCCATCAAAGGTAAATATTTATCCCAGCTACCCTGCAATTCAATTACACAAGTGCAAAGCATATCTTCTAATGTTTGGATTATCCTCTCTGACTGACCATCTATTTAGGGATGAAAAGTTGTACTAAACCTCAACTTAGTACCCAAAGCATGCTATAAACTTGATCAAATTGTAGATGTAAATCTTGGATCCCTGTCTGATACAATAGAAAATGGAATCCAATGCAGTCTGACTACTTCTCTGATGTAGATTTCAGCAAGTTTATCTAATAAGTAACTCACCTTCATAAAGAAAAAAGTAAGCTGATTTAGTAAGTCGATAAACAATCACCCAAACTGCATCATATATTTGCTGAGTCCTAGGTAACCTAACCATAAAATCCATCATAATATGCTCCCACTTCCATTTAGGAATAGGAAGAGGTTGTAATGTTCCTACTAGATGTTGATGTTCTGCTTTAACCTATTGGTAAACTAAACATCTAGCCACAAACTCTGCAATGTCTTTCTTAATCCTTGACCAACAATAGTTGTCCTTTAAGGTACGATACATTTTGGTACTTCCTGGACGTATGGTATATGTTGCATTGTGCGCTTCCTCCATTATCTCCCTTTTCAAAACCTCAACATTGGGTACACATAATCTGCCCCCATATAGCAAAGACCATCCTCTAAGATCACAAAGTATGCCCTATTACCTTGCTGGACTTGTTGCTTAATCTTCACCATTTGTTTAACTTGACCTTGTGCCTCCTTAACTCTTTCAATTAACACTGGTCGGATCTTCAAAGTAGTAAGCAATGCTCCTTTCTCACCCTGAGCCAATTCCATATTTAATGCCCTTAACTCAAGTAATAATGGAATTCTCACAGTGTGAATATGAGATAAGCTACTTGAAGACTTCCTACTAAGTGTATTTGCTACAATATTAGCCTTCCCCGGGTGGTATTCGATAATTAAATCATAATCTGTTAGAAGCTCAACCCATCTCCTTTGCCTCATGTTCAACTCTTTTTAGCTTAGTATGAACTTTAAACTCTTATGATCCATGAAATCTAACACTTCTCACCATGCAAGTAATGCCTCCAAAGCTTCAAGGTAAAAACAACTACTGCTAGCTCTAGGTCATGTGTAGGATAGTTCAACTCATGTGGCCTTAGTTGTCGAGAAGCATATGCTACTACCCTTCCGTGCTGCATCAGTACACAACCTATACAATTCCTAGATGTATCACTATACACAATAAATTCTAGCCCTATCACTGAAAGTGTCAACACTAGTACTGAAGTTAAACATGCCTTTAATTCATCAAAACTATCTTAACATTCTTTATTCCAAACAAATTTCACATTCTTCCTTAACAGTTTTGTTAAATGTGAAGCAATAATGGAGAAGTTTTGCACAAATCTCCTATAATTACCTACCAACCCTAAAAAACTACGCACCTCATGTACACTAGTTGGTGCTTTCTAATTAAGAATTGCTTCAATCTTCTTAGATCAACATACACTTCCTTAGCTGAGATGACATGCCCCAAAAATACCACTTTTCTAGCTAGAATTCACACTTGCTAAACTTGGCATATAATTGTTTATCTCTCAATGTCGGTAACACAATCCTCAAATGCTTAGCATGCTCTTCCTTTGACCGTGAGTACACTAAAATTTCATCAATAAACACAATGACAAAGTTATCTAGATAGGGCTTGAATACTCTGTTCATCAAATCCATGAATGTAGTAGGAGTATTAGTTAACTCAAATGGCATCACTAGAAATTCATAATGCCCATATCGAATTCTAAATGCTATTTTGGGCACATCTGCTTCCTAAATCTTCAACTGGTGATACTCGGATCTTAAGTCAATCTTTGAAAATACTCTAGCTCATTGTAATTGATCAAACAAGTCATCAATACGTGGAAGTGGATACTTATTATGTACAGTCACCTTATTCAACTGTCTGTAGCCAATACAAAATCTCATGGTACCATCCTTCTTCTTTATAAACAGAATTGATGTGCCCCAATGTGATACACTAGGTCTAATCTAGCCTTTATCAAGTATTTCTTGTAATTGCACTTTTAATTATTTTAATTCTACTAGAGCCATTCTGTATAGAGCTTGTGAAATAGGAATTATCCCTGGCTGCAAATCAATAATGCACTCAATCTCTCTATTAGGTGGCAATGCTGGAAGATCTTTTGGAAATACATATGTAAACTCATTTACTACAGGAAGACTGTCAAGCTTTTACCCCTCTTTTTCAGTGTCAATAACATATGCCAATAATGCTTCACACCCTTTTCTCATCATTCTTCTAGCTGTTAGTGCTGAAACCATGCTATAATGCTCTGAACCCTTTTCACCTATGAACACAATTTTACCACTAGTAGGCATCTGAAACTCTACTTTCTTCTTATAGCAGGCAATTATTGCTTGATATTTGGTTAATAAATCCATACCAAGAATCATATCAAACATTTATAATGGTAATTGCACAAATTTGGCTTCTAATTTCTGACCTCCAAACTCTAACTCACAACCTCGATAAACGTATCTATAAACCATTGATTCACCCACTAGCATATCCACAACTAAAACCTAGTCTATCACACTCTTTTCTTTTGGTATGCATGATGTGAATGATAATGCAATGAATGAATGAGTTGCACTTGGATTAATTAAAGCATAAGCATTCTCACTAAATATAGTTAACCTACCCGAAATGACATCATGTGATGATGCTGCCTTCTTTTGTGTCATTATAAAGACCTTAGGTTGCACTGAAGGTCTCTCTATTTGTACATGTTGAATAGGATGTGTTGACATAGATGCACGACCCTCTCTGTTAACACCAGCTCTTGAACCTCAACCTATACCTCTACCAAAGCCAAAGTCCTACCTCCTCTACCAGCTGTGCTCTGAACTCCTCTACCAGTACTGGTGCCAAATTGTACAAGGTTAGGACAATCTCTTCTAGTATGGCTAGATCTATCACGCTCACAATATTGGATAGTCCTCTTCCTACAATCTCCTCCCCCATGAACACAACCATAAGTAATACAAGGAGTGGTCCTTCTGAATGTATTACCTGCATTGGCCATTAGTTATCTCATAGAGCTCTGACTGAACTAATAATATTGTAGCCTATTAGTGCCTGACCAAGTTCAAAGCCCTCTACTACCTATAAATTCTCCTGTCTCCAATTTTTGCTGAGATGTACCAGCTCCCTTACTGAATCTTTTTTGCTTTCCTATCCAAATTGGAGCCTTTATATGCCTTATTATTCCATTTCTTCTCTCAGCTTTTCTTTCTCCATTGCCTTCTCAACCTAGCCCCTAAAATTCTGGCCTTCATATAATGATAATTCATTCTTCAACACAATCTACAGGCCCTCTTTAAGCCTATAACATTTCTGAGCTTGAGTTGGAAAAATATGTGAAGCATACCTATATAACTCTTCAAATTTGTCCACGTATTCTCATACTGACATTGCCCCTTATTTCAAAGCAATGAACTCATTTTGCTTTTCATCCTTCAATATATCGATCAAATATTCCTTATAGAATTCAGCCTTGAACATATCCTAAATTAACTGACCTCCATGCAATAATCTAATCCGAGCAAACCAAGCATCTGTAATATCATGTAAAAGGCCATACACATTATCAACTTTTTATGCCTCAGTTAATGTAAGAGTATTAAAAATCTTTCTCTATAGCTCTCAACCATTTATCTGCCTCCCGAGAATCAACAGAGCCATGAAAGTCGAATGCCCGACATTTCTTAGCATGCTCAATAATGTCCCCAGGCTTCCTCCTTTATTCTTGAGCTATCAATGTAGCAATGATAGTCTCTGCAAGTACTATTGGATCAAGCTGCAAAATAGGTACAACAGGGGGTGAGGAAGTTGCTTAACAATAGGGGTCCTAGCCTTAAACTCTAGCTCAAGATTAGCACTACCGCTAGACTCTACTTGATTACTACCCCATTGACCAACTCTTCCTTATCTAGGTGGCCTACTGTGGTTCATTCTCGGTGGCATCCTATAAATATAACAACAATATTTTCAATATTTCATCAAACTACAACAAAAGCATAGTTTAAAGGAACATTTAACAAAACTCTAATACCAAAATTGACACACCTCGTCTCACGTACCTCTAGGTGGACACTTAAAACCAACAATTAACAAAACTATTTAATTTAGTCTAAATATCATTATATTTGTAGAAGGATTTATATTAATCTCTTATAAATGTTTAGTTTAGTTCATATGTTACATTTAGAGAATAAGAATTTTTAAAGTAATATGTATTTATAAATAGTAAAATACATATAAAACAATTAGATGATATATAAAATTACATTTTTAAAATTAAATTGATATTAATCTTTTATACTAAAACACAATAGTGAAAACATCATTAAAATAAGGAAAAAGTACAATTTTCTACCCTCTGGTTTGAGATTTTGACACAGATGGTCCTGTATTATTTTTAAGGACACTTTACTACCTTGAGTTTTTTATGTTTGTTAACACATTAAGGAAAAAGTCAGTAACGCCGTTACACCTGCTAACGTGGCATGCTAATATCACTTCCAGTGTGCTGACGTGGCTTCTAACCATAAAAAAATGGAAGAGTACAATTTTGTACCCTGTGGTTTGAGGTTTTGACACAAATGGTCTTGTGTTTTTTTTTATGATACTTTACTACCTTGAGTGTATAAATTAAGGGATATATTCTTCTTCTTTTGCTTAGCTTTCTTTCTTCTGGTCAACCACTTGCTGCCAGATCTCCACCACAGGCCATCGCCACCGCTAGAAGCCGCTGCCATGTCCTCGCCGTCATTTTCACCGGCCAAAGCTTCCCCACTACTAGCCGTCTATTGTGCGAAGGAGTTAGGTGCACAGGAGATCATGAGGCTGCTGCGAAGGAGCTGACATCGTATTAAGGAGCTGGCTCAGGGTAATTTCTCTGGTTAAGGTAGAAATTTCAGACCATTGCTTTGGCCCAAATTTAGTTGAAGATTTTCTGATAAATCTCTCCTCCTCCCCACTCTTTGAGCCATGTTGTTCCTACAATAAATTAATTATTTTTTTGATATAAGCCATATACAAGAAGCCACATCAGCACACTGGAAGCCATGTCATGTCAGCAAGTGTAACAACGTTACTGACTTTTTCCTTTTTGTGTTAACGAACATACACTCAGGGTAGTAAAGTGTCATAAAAAAAATAACACATGACCATTTGTGTCAAAACCTCAAACCACAAGGTACAAAATTGTACTTTTTCCTTTTTTGGGAAGGGGGGGGGGGGGGTTGGAAGCCACATCAGCAGGTGTAACGATGTTATTGACTTTTTCCTTAATGTGTTAACAGACAGATTCTCAGGGTAGTAAAATGTCATAAAAAAAACCTCAGGACCATCTTTATCAAAACATTAAACCTCAGGGTAGAAAATTGTACTTTCCCCTTAAAATAATATAAAGCACATTCTAAATAGTTTTTTTACATATAGTTTAGCCACTATTATTTGACTTAAAAACATACTCTTTTACAAAACTTATACAACAAGTTTAAGAAATAAAGGAACAAGGCTTCTCTAACAAGGATGTTGGCCAACCTTATTCTAAAACTTCTATCCACACTCACTCAACTCTGTTCACCAAGTATCAAGCCCTGCTATCTGAAAATGTTTATAAAATAGAGTAAATGAGTACATAAATACTTATGAATAGATGTCACAAGTAGAAAATAATTTAGTTAAATTAAACATAATAAACATCTCAAATTAAGATACTAGAGTATTTATAATAAAATTATCATTCACTTAAAACATCAAATCCAATCTTGCTTTCAAACATATTCAAAGCTTAATCAATTAAAACACGTACTTTTGCAAACATCAATACACCATTTCATTTGTATTAACCATCCCTATAATAAACATCACAAACTTGGCCATAACATACAGGCCGTCACAAACTCAATCTCTAGGCACACTTGATGGCTAACCCTTTGACTACATTTGCACGAAATGACCCTTCTCCTTCACCTTCATGCAATCAAGTGCACTATTGTGTATTGCACAATAACAACCAACACAATCTAAAATGTGCATATATCACCTTAGCACATTCATACATCTCATATAAGGTGGTAATAAACAAAACCAAATGCCATTTTCATCAAATAAATAATCAAAACAATTCCATCACATTTATAATTTAATAGAGTATTCAAGATCAAACCACTTCTCATCATAATTCAAAGGAATAAAATCAAGCTGATTATAATCTTATTTAAATCATTAAGTATCCAAAATGATTTCAAATCATATTACCAAATAAAAAAATAGAGTAGTAACACACTTCGCTTGTGAACTTGAAATCATAATTGTTTCAAAGCTTGTATCATAACTAGCAATTCATAAGCTAAATGAGCTGAATTGAAATAATTCAAATACAACAATTTCAAATCTATAAAAACAACATTAAAAGCTCATTTCATTTCTAAAATAAAAGGATTTTAAGAGCTTGAACATCTACTCACTAAAACAGTCTGCAAACACACATAATCAATTCATCGAATTGATTAGTTTGCACCTCCACTTTCCTTGCCTTTCTCAACACCTAAAGCATGAAATTTATTTACAAATCATAAAAAAAAAATCCCATATACTGATCTAATGATGCAACCCCCAAACTATATGTGAAATATGCAAATTAATTTAATTCTATAAAGCAGCTTTATTTATTCTAAAAAGGCTGTTTTCATACCAAAATTAGCAAACTTGCTTTAATCTGGAGAAAAAGAATTTTAACCTCAAATTTTAATAAGACTTAGATCTATATGTCTAGTATCTTCAAAAATAATTTCACTTTAGTTTCTCAACTATTAAAGGGGTTAAGAATTGCTCAACATAACCAGCTTCAATAGTCTTGGCAGATAGAGCAATTAAAAGTATGACATCAATTGCCCATGTTACTGATAGTATCAGCTCCAATTTTAAACTAAAAAGTTTAAATAATCTTTCAAGCTTTCTTACAATCAAACAAAACTATAATTTGGAGTTTCCTACCTGAAGATATATGAAAAGTATCTAGACTAGTTTTAACTCATGAACTCTGTAAGCCTAGTTTACAAGCTAACATTGAAAAATTTCTAGGACTCATAGAAAAGGAATTTTGAGCTTAAATTTGAATAAATCTTATATTTCTACATCTATAATATTTTTAAAAATTTTAAATCAATTGGATAACCACAAAAATAATTATAGATAACAAATTACAACTAGCTCAAAGCAATTGATAGACTAAGTAATAAAATTTTTTCTTTTATTAACCTAATATAAAGACTGAATCAGATCAAGATTAAAGAAGAAAAGTTTTAGCTAACTCTTCAAAGTTTCCATATCATCAAATAAAATTTAATTTAGATCTTTCTAGCTCACGATATGATTGAATTATAAAGACTAATAAACCAGAATTTAAGAACTAAAAATCTGCAACTTAAGAACCTTAAATTATATCATCCAAAATACTTACCAAATCAATCACTATTGATTTAGGGATAATGATTACAGCTTGAAAATTGATTTAGATTTTCAAATCCCTCTTGTATAAACCAGCACAACTTGAAGAAATTAAGAAACTCTCTAAACTCTTTTTTTTTATGTCTTCTTTCTTTCTTTTTTTTTTCTTTTTTTTTTCTATGGCTTCACCTTAAAGTCATGATGGAAGAAGCTATACCAAAAAATAATAATTAAATAATATGTAAAATACTCCTTTTGGTCCTTAATAAAATGTTTAAGTTACCTATAAATCCTCAAGCTTTCAATTGTTTAATCAAGGGCAATCGTTTGCTACAATTGAGTCCTTTCCTCTATAACTATATCTATATATACTAACTTGTACTTAAATTCAATCAATATATAGTATATAAATGTAATGCATAATGAATGCAAATGTACTTAGAATTAGGGTACGAATGTGACAATCCACTTCCTAACCCCAAAAAGGTGTAGATGCAAGAATCCTATCACTAACTTACCCTAACTCTTACAAGAGGGGTAGATACAAACTTAATAAGAGTTCGCTATAAAGATTTGAATATTTATAAAGAGAATTATTGAAAAATAGAAATAAAAAGCTTGTGTAAGTACAATAAATTTTCTCGACCAACCATCTCACTTTTTAAATGAGTTATTAGCTTGGAATTTATAATGAAGGATAATATTATAGCTATTGGAGACTCAAAATTCATGCTTTACTCATTTTCTCTCCATTAAATGCTCATTTAGTGTTTTATAGGATTTAATATACTCACGATCGTTGGGAATAAAAATGTAGTTGTTGTTTATATTAACTAGCTATTGGAATCTACATAATGAGGGGTATGAGCATGCTTATGATCGTGACTAGGATCATAAAGAGGACTACCTCAATTTGTTCTTCAAGCTCTTGAAGCTTTAGGATCGTGAAGAGATGATCATGATCATGGTGAGGCTTCTTCACAATCATAACGGAGATTGTGGGGATGATTGTCCTCTTGAACATTAGTTTCACTTGACTCCTTTAGGATTGTAAGAATGCCCATGATCATGATGCCACCTGTGAACATCCTTATCTTCATGTTTTAGCCATATTTTGAGCTCCATAACTCTATCCATTAAGCATTCCCTTGGTCCTAACTAAGATAAATTTTTAAACACACATGTTAATAATATTAATTAATTATTAAAGTCAAAACTAATATTGATTTGAGATTGATCAATACCTTGATCATGCAAAAGGTCAACAGACCCAATAGTAAGCTAAATCAATAAGATCACAATAACTTATTATACTTTAAAAAGCATTCACAGCTGATGAATCATAGCAATGACCTCCATGTCTTTTTGAAGAGGAAAAATGGCATTAAAGTCGCCAAAGCTACACTAAAGGTACTGATTTACCGAGTATAAATTATGCAAAAAAATTCCAAGTTTTTTATTTATAATCAGATTGAGCCAACCCATACACCTTTGTACCATGCTAATGAATAGTCCAGCTAGAGTCATATAATGAAAATCAATATGGTGTTCTAATGAGTTGGTATCCAAATATCCCAATCTTTGAGCCATAAAAGAGCCAAGCCACCTAAATGACCTTCCAGATTAACTAAATATAAATTATAATTGTAAAACTTTCTATAAATGTCATTCCATTCCATTTGATTGATTCTTGTCTCTATTAAACAAATAAGACAGGGGCAGTTTTCATTAACTAAGGAATGAAGAGTGTGAATCGCCTAACCCATCCCTTGGAGATTCCAAGATAAAGATTTCATATGGATTGGTGAGATTGTTGATCAGTCTCCACCGTTATGATAGATTGTTTAACAATTGACATATAAAAATATTTATAAACATTCTCACCAACTTGGCTTTCACACATAGTCATATGAGTAGTACTTTTATCACCACAAACATTAGATATTTGAGCACCCATTGAAGAATCGTCACTCTAATTAGTCATAAGGCTATATGTTAGGGATTTTCCACAAGTGCATAGTTCACAACAAGTAGTAAAGTTTGAGTATCGAGTGTCATTCCCACGAGGAGATTGATACAAAGTACCAGCCGTAATTTTATTTTCACAAGCTAACAAAATAGATTAATTAAGACAAAAAAATATATTAAGTAACAAAGATAAATTCTAAAAATTAATAATTGAAAACTATAGCCTAGCTTTGCTTCAATAGACACTTACTCAAATTACAGGATTTAATCTTAATTCAACTTGTTAATACAGTCAAGGGTAAATTACTCAAATTACTTAAAAGTCTCTTTCGAGATCATTCAAGTATGCCAAAACTAATTACCTCCTATTTTCATGGTCAAGTTAATTAATTAAAACTCATTAAGTTCCTTAGCAATTTAATACTCCCGAAGGATTCGTCTACTTTCATGATCGAGGTTCCTAAGTTTTATGAGTCTATGTACTGATAAATCATGCAACTTTCGTTGTCTCTAATCTATCTACAAACATGCAAACAATCAAGCCCTTAATTGAATACAAGACAATAAGCACAACTCATAAAATTGACTGAATATTAACTTATTGAATGAAAACATAAAAAACTAAACAAGCAGTAGTCTAGCTACACAAATCCAAACCCTGAATAAATTAGTTATACATAATAGAAATAAAAACAATCAAAGATAATCTAAGTATGAGAATAATTCTTGCTGAACGTGGTCTGGTTGAATCTTTGTTTCTCCTCCGCTAAAAAATATCTCTGATCGATGGATTGGTGAATGAATTATTGAATGAAAAAATTAATCCCCTAGGCTTAGCATCTCTTCCTTTTATAGCCCCAGAACTTCCAATTCTACAATATTCTTATTATGTAATCTTCCAATTCTGAAAATCTTCTAATTCCGTAATCCTAAATGAAAGAGGAAGATTTTTTATGAGCACACACCCGAGCACACAATCATGCCGAAGGGTGTGTAGGAGAGTGTGTACGCTGGTGTGTAGAGAAATCTTGTATGCATGGCCTAGCACATGGCCATGTGCTAGGGTGTGTACTATTCCTTTTTTTGCACGTCCTGGTATATGATCTTGTGGTGGGGTATGTATAACTTTTTCATCGGGCTTGACTTTAATCATGTCAGTGCACACCTTCTTGCACAGGCGTATAGAGAAACGTGCAGAATTCTTGATGAGCACATAGGCATGTGCTAGCTTGTGTACGCGATTGTGCATAGAGACTTTCCATACACGTTTCAGACACGGGCGTGCACTAGCTTCAGTTCACAAAACTGCAATAAATAATTTAATTAGATACTATAATACATTTAATTATTAAAAAAACATGCAAATGTATGCAATTCAATAACATTATGCTAAATGCAAGTGAAATCAGCTAATAATTAAATAAACTTATAAAAAATATATTATAAAATCAATAAAATTATTTCTAAAATTATGTATATAAATAACACATAACACTATAATGATTTCTAGTAAGCCAATGCCAGGTACGCATTTGAAAAGTAGGATTAGAAACTTGTTGAATAGAAGAAACAATAGCCTCTGAATATCTGCCACTAACTAGTTCCAAATTAGCAATGAAATTTTCCACAATTGCCTAATTCGCTAACTGAATCAAACAAAATGGTATTGGGATAAGAACCCATAATATTTGACATTTAATAACCTCAGGACCTGTAGATTTATGATGACTAGCAGTCTGATGCACCACTACATTCAAATTCACGACAGCAAGCTCAACAGTAGATTTTTTACAAGTATTAGCTGAAGTACCCATCGAAACATACCCCTCTTTATCCCCATTCCTTTGACCTTCAGTACCAACAGTAGAAACATGTAGTACATTCTCATAGCGTATTTCAAGCATTATAGAAATTGAGTTGTCTCTAAGAATATTACGTTGAGCCTTTGGAGCAACTAAAGATGAAAGAGAAGCTTGTGATTTAGAAGATGAAATCTCCAAAACTATTATAAAATTGAACATTTTGCCCCACTAAGAGAAGCTTGAAGATGAGGACTGTATTCCCAAATAGGCTACGAATCTATAAAATGAGCTTTGTTATAATCGCCATCTGTATGGTCCAACATACCACATAAATAATGAAAATTGGGAGCCTTTCATAACGAAAAGACACCCATACTTTAGCACCCAATGCAACAAGGACATGAGTTCCACGTTTGCGAGGACTTGCAACGTTAACATTCACCCAAATTCTGACAAGTCGTTCATATAAACCATCACCTTGACAATCAATATCAAAGACAGGTTTAATCTTAGAAGAAACACGTTTGAAAGAAACTTTGTATCTGTGATTAATAGGCATGTTATATATTCTCACCCAGAAAGGAGCGTGTTGCCATTACATTTTATCCAATTGAACAACACTGGGAATCTCCTACAAAAGCAAGAGAGATTTGTCAATATTCTACAGACCATTAGAAAGGACTTCATTTTTATCCTGGAGATTAGAGAATTGTATTCGAAAGAGATTAAATTCCAAAGCTATAATCTGAAAATCATTAGAGAGATACTAAGCTATTTTCATCGCATTCTTAATCACAAAGAGCAAAAGGGGTCGTTTAGAGAGGATCTTACAATCAAAGCAATTTTGTGTTGCGATCACACTTGTTATCCCTAACACCTTCGAGATTAACAGCACCAATTTTAAGTCCTCACATAGAGATATGAGAGAATCAGCCATAACACAAAATGAAAATTCAGATAAGGCACTAAAAGAATAAAAGAGAGTAACAAAACACTTCACAGAGACAGAAGAAGAGGAGAAAGGAACCCTAGAAAGAACTAAAGTAGGGAAACCCGGACCCTAATCTAAAAGGCAGAGAAAACTTCCACTCATATACATAATTACTTATTATTCTATTTTTTTAACACATCAATTTTTTTTTATCATTTAACATTTTTTTAATTAAAAAATAAAAAATGCAAAAAAAATTTCTGTTTAGCAAGCATCATCATCATAGGGATGACTTGAAAAAAGAAAAAAACATTTAAGGGTGATGTGAGATGGTCTCAATCATCATAAAAAAATAATCATGAAAATGGGCGTCTGATTGCAAAATAAATGAAAAGAATAATAACGCTGTCATGTGCATAAGCACATAAATGTACAAGATTTTGATTTGATGAAGAAATTGTTTAAGATACGTAACGTCTACTCCTGTCCAAATTCATGCGCAAAAAATTTCAAACTTGGCCATGAATTTCTCTCTCTTTTTCTTTTTTCTTTTTGGAAATTTTAGGGGAATTATTCATTTTATCATCCAAAGTCAATATTAGATTTATGGTGGGATAGACTAACATCAAGGTTTTGTAAGTGGAATCACTTGCAAACAAATTTAAGTTAATAAATGTTATTTATCAAGTATTTTTTTGAAAAACTCTCACATTTTTAGTTATATTAATTAAATAATATTATTGTTTTCCTTTTATAGCTTAGTGGTTCAGGTGATAAATATAGTAAGATGAGGTCATGGTTTCGATCCTCCACTCCCCTTTTGACCTCCCATTGTAAAATATATATATAGTATTATCAAAAGATTGAGTTTAATATAACTTTATATATTAATTATTATTTTAATTCATATATTTTTACTTTTTTTAATAGAAGAAAATACGATAAAAATTGAACACTTAACTTATTAATGTATTGAAAGAAATTATACCGCTAGACTATTTAACTTTCGGCTATTATTTTTACATATTATGTGAGAATTAAATTTTTAATTTATAATTTCCAAACAATTAAATGATAGAATGTGAGTGATGTTGTTTCATGATTATATAAAATGTTAGGTGTAATGTTCAATTGCTGCTGTCACCGATTTAAAAAGGGAGAATTACTTCCTATCGTGTAATCTATCAAAATTTAGGTCATATATTTTTTATTAACTAAAACTATAGTTATCATTTTATATCCATATCTAATTGTGTTATGTCCTTTTATTATATTCTGTATTTATATTTTAAACTTTATGTAAAAGCTATGTAGCTATGATCGCAAAGTAAACTAATTTTTAATTTTAATTTTAATAATGATTTAATGGATTTTTCATTTATTTTAATTTGGTTTAATCTAGTTTTGATTTCATATAAAGCATGACTGGACAACTCGTTTATACATTAACATCCATTATAATTTCAAGGGATAAGAATAATTTTTATCCATTTGGTTTTGTCTTTTGTCAAAAACAATCTTTTGGTTTTTTTATTGGCATTTAAGTACCATGTGTTACACATTTTTTTTACACTGTAATACCTTCCTAACTAAAATTATTATTATTTTATGAGAAAATATTAATATAACATTGAATTTTAATGATAAATTTGTTTTATATATGATTTATGATTAATTTAATTAATTATTTATTTTTAAAAATATTATAAATTTATTTTAAAAATTATTTCTTTTTAATTCATAATTAAATTAAAAATACATCTAAATTTAATTTTTTTAATGAATTTATTATGATTAGTTGAATAATATATTACTCATTATATGTTTTAGCATTAAAAATGCATATTATTTTTATATTAAAGCATATTTTTTAAATAATATTTAATAAAAAAATATTAAAATATAAAAAAATATAAAATACATTATAGTCAAAAAAAAATATAAGACTGATTTTATCACAAGTCAAAATCACATAAATTAAAATTGTACTTATTCCTAATTTCAATGAATATACATACGGTCATTTATTATTTAGTCGGGTCAAATGAACCCCTTAAATTTAGAAATTTAAAAAGAAAATCTTAACATTATATTTGTCTTACTAAATTCTATATTTTGACCATATTGAAATTTAATTTATTTTATTGTAATGTAAATTTTAAACTTTAACCACACTAATCATTACTGGCCCCGGGTGTTTATGATTGAAGGATTCTTTTTTTTTTGTTTTTTTGAGATAAGGATTCTCTTTTTTTATGTGGTAAAAAGTGTTATTAAATTAAAAGGAGTTCTTAAATTAATGAGGTTTTTTTTTTAGGAAAGAACAAAATTGCATTAATTGGAAACCAAAGAAGGCATCTTTTCTAATACAACAGTAGCAACATGCTCAGGTGATTCCTCTAACAGCACAACTTTCTGAAAAGAAGCAGCCCAGCAAGAGTTAAATGAAATGGCTTAGGCTAAAATGTTAGATTCACTATAATAAAATTATGAATTGGAGATGATTTAGTTGAAATTTTTTTAGAAATGAATGTATTCTAATTTAAATGTTTTAATTAAAATGTTTTATGAAAAGCATTCAAAAAATGAATGTATTGGCCCGATAAATTTTTGTAAGCATGCCATCTTTTATTTTATATAACCCGACTCTTCTCTTTCCCACCTACTTTTCTTTACTTTAGAAATTTTTTTCTCTGCTTTTTCTCTTCATGGGTTGAAAGATCAATTTTTGGCCCAAAAATTGCTCCTTTTTTCTAAAATCGTTTTCCATTTAACAAATTGCAGCTTGTTTAGATCTACAGTTAAATTTTTATTTTGCTTTTCCTTTTTTAATGATTCTGCTCTCTCAATGGGAAAATTTTAAGTTCGAAAAGAAAATTTGGTTTTATGCCTAGCTATATTCATGGAATATAT
>CATIWM010173401.1:0-14667 GCA_949671775.1 Mallotus repandus
TTAATAGAGATAAGATCACCTAATAAACCTTATTTCTCAACAACCACTAAACAAGCTCTTAGGATTTAATTGAGAAATAGCATTAAGAATTAGAAAAGCTACCAATTCCAATCAATAATACACAAGTTCAATTATTTAAATTGGACCAAATAAATTCACCCACACTAACCTCAAAGATTCAATTCAATAAGTGTGTAGATTTGCTACTTTGCCAAATTAAATAAACAATTACGGATTTACCAATTCAACTAGCAATATTCATTTAATCAAAATCAGACGTCAAAAATCTTAATTGAACAAAATAACATCAAGCATAAAAAATATTCAGATATTTGAGAAGAGAAAACAATGAAAACAAATTCATCATACCTTGATACCCTTGACTAGAAAAGAAAACTTAGCCACACATGGCTTACAAAAACTTTCAATTAGAATAAAGAAAAATTGAATTAAAATGATAAAGATATGATATCCCTCTCCTTCACATAAAACCTCTTTTATAGAGAACCTAGCCTAAAAATAATCGTCTCAATTAGAAACTCTTCAGAGGTCTAATTTGCTGCCAAAATGGGGTAGAAGAATTAGCTAAATTAATTTCCAATAACAGCAGTCCCTAAAATCCGCACAACACAATTTCCGCGCAAGCATCCGTGGGCACGCCTAAGTTCGATTTACTGTTGAAAATATAGCCCAGATTGTACTTTGACTTTCAGCTTCAATTCTTGACTTTAAAATTCCAATTTTGGTTCCTCTTTCCGAATTAGCATGATTTCCTACCAAAAGATCAAATAGGAAGTAAATCAAATATTTATTTTACCAATTAAGCACAAAAATAGGAATTTATTAGAAAAATTAATAGAAATATTTTGCTTCATCACTAACTTGCTTAAAATAATACTGCTAGTATATTCAAGCTTTTGTTTTGAGACTCGAAGACATTACCCTGATGGAAGTCTTTTCAGCTTCGACACGCCTGAGTGATTCTTCAAAAGCTTCTTGTTTATGATTTTCAACCTCCACCAGGGCTTGCGACCGTTGACCATAGAGCAAATCAGTGCCCCTTCCTTCCTGCTATTCAAACCAATGATTACAGTACCCTTTTTCTTATCACGATGCGTATAGCAGGAGTGTATTCGACGTAGCTTGAGACTAGTTTAGAAAAAAATTTAAAATCGACCAGCTCAAGTTTGAGGTATCCAAAATGACTGACGAGTTGAGGTTGAACTTTTTAATATCTGACTTGACAAATTAGTTAGTAAATTTAATCGAGTTTTTATGTATTTTACGATTTTATATTTTTATTTTAATATAATTAGGTAAATATTTTAGCTAATCAAATTGAATTTAAACTCAAATTGTAGTAGAATATTTTTAAATTTTATATAATTAATTGAGTTAAATGGAATCTAAATTCGAACGTGAATGGTTTAATTAGGTCAGTTTGAAATTCAAAAAAATTAATTAAGCTTGATTTTTGAGCTGAATTCAATAATATTTCAATTTGACTCAGCTGGATTATACTGCAGAAGACATGTTAGAATAATACAAATTTAGATAAAAACCTACCATCGCGCTCAAAGAATCTTCCTCTGATTGAGGCACTTCGCACAGTTCTAATTCAAGTCCAGTGCTCTCAGTTCTCTGCTCTGTGGCAGAAGTAGAATCACCAGCCGGGCTAGTAGAAGAACATGGACAATCACCTTCACTGAGCAGAATAGCCGTTGTGTAAGTAATCATAATTGTCAACGCCAACCACACTGAATAGAAGCAGCTGCAACACGCAACTGAACATTTATGTTCTAATGCAGTCAACCCAACACAAGACTTTGAAAATCCTTCAAAAAAAAAAAAACACAAAACTTTGAAAGTGTAAAGTGGTTTTTATCAAGAATACATTGTGAGAATGAGCTGTTTTTCGCAAATATACCAGACTTGACAGGAAAGAGGCACACGTCGCTGGATATATTTGGCCTTACTGGAGCTGAGATCTATCATTGACCTGCAATTTTACAGATTTAGCATACGAGTAATCTCATAATAATTGCTGGATCGCTTAGAAATTTGCGTAAAAAAGGAGGAATCATCAGGGTTATAACATATAAAGCCAAGATGCTGAGTGCAGAAGGTTTGATTCCAACTACTATCGATTTAAAAAGAAAAGGCTATTCTGTTATGCAATTCATCGATGTTTAGATCATATTATCTCCGTATAAGAAACAAAAAAAAGCATAAGGTTGTACTCTGAATAATGTTTATCTGTTGCTGCCCCCATAACAAGCTTCTCGATATCATGCCCTTTCCAATGTCATCCATTTCAATGTATATCTTTTTCGCAAATATGTAACCATGAAGACAACACGAGCATTAGAAAAAAAAAAAGTACGAGGAAGAGAGGGCTATTTACCAAATTATGGTAATTTTTTTTTTATTTCCTACATTATGATACATTATGAAACTATTTCTAAATTTATGGTATTTTTTACCGAAGTGGAGGGAAAAGAAAATTTTGTCAAAATTTTGTGGGTCATACCGTCATTGTTAGTGGCGGCATGATCACTTTTTTTTTTCTAATTTTTTTGGGTCAGACTGCCACTGGCCACTTTTATTTTAATTTTTTATTTTTTATTTTAATTTCAATTTTTTATTTTAATTTTTAATTTTTTGTTTTTAATTTTAATATTATTATTATTATTATTATTATTATTCCATGTGTGTATATGAATTTGCATGGATTATCATTGACCTTTATGACTTTTATATACTGAAATGTATTGAAATAACCATTATAGTCTAATTTTTTATTTTAATTTTATAATGATTATGATTAATTAATTATAATAATATTAAAAATAATATCATAATTATAATGATATTATATTTTTTTATTTTTTTATTTTAACATTATTATTATAATCTAATAAAAAAATTTAAAATATTAAAATTAAAAAAAGTGGCCATACTGAGGGAAAAAAAAAGTGGTCATACCACCACTGACAATGTTGGTATGACCCACAAAATTTTAATAAAATTTTGTCTCTACTCTATTTCAGTTAAAAGTATCCTAAATTGAGAAATAGTTTCATAAATCACTATAAAAAAAAAAGAAATTTACTTTTAAAAATATCATAATTTAAGAAATAAAATTTTATTTTACCATAATTTGGTAAATATCCCAGGAAGAGATTGAAGAAGAAACGTATATATATACCTCTGCCTGGCAACATATGAGAAGGTAATCATCTAGGATCTCGTGCATAATCTTTCTTTCAAATTCTTGAAACTCCTTGAGTTCATGTTGTTCAAGTCTGCTACCTGGAAAATTCACACCAGCTGCAAGCCAAAAGTAGAACAGATATCAAAATCTTCACTCGAGCAAAAACCAATGCAAAGTATACAGTACTTAAAGGGACTTACTCATGGGATGAATTTAGATGGTTGATGGACATGAATTAAACAGAATTTTTTGAAAGGGCAGTTCTTTAGCACCCACAAGGCCATCTCCAATCCAAAATTTTAAAATGCAACAAGTTTTACTTTAAAATGCATATGCTACAGTAAATTTATTCCAACTCATCACTTCATTTTCAACTTCAAAAAGAATATTTTTCATATATTTCTATCAAATACTAATATTATATTATTTATACATTTTACATATTACACCCATATTTTATTCAATACTTATCATATACACTCATATATTTATTTATAATAAAATTTATTATTTGAATCTATTTTAAAAATAAATTATATATTAATAAAATAAATAATATATTATTTCAATAAAAAATTAATATTATTTTTAGTGAAAATATTAATATTATTAAAGTAAAAATAATAATAATTAAATCAAATTTATAGACATTTGATAATAATATTATAAATATAATATAAATTTAGACTAAATTGAATAAAATTATTTGAACTATATTAAAACAAATGGTCAAAAATTATTATTATTGAAATTTATTAAAAAAAGTGCAAATGTATAAAGGTAAAAGTAAGCTTCAAATATAGAGCAAAACAGTGATTTTATGCAAAATGAAGTATAAAATCACGCTTCATTGAAAAACCAACCCGATGACATTTTGACTTTTTGCTGCTGGGTTGGAGATGATCTAATTGTAAGTTTGTTTTCTTCAACATTTTTTCCCACAGCAACATAAACTGTATCATCATCTGTTGATGCCATTTACAACTAACAAGTCTTGCCTAAGAGGATTGTTGAAGAAAGTGCAAGGCCCTTCCTACCAAGAACCATCGAGACTTTTATACAAGTCTTACAAGACTCTTACACTGTTATACAAGACTTCCAACAGAAAGCTTCAAAGCAATTTCTTAAAGGCTAAGAGACGGCGCGTAAAGTGGAATTAGATGATTAATGTCTTGGACTATTTCAATTATAGTATGAATCATTGAATTTTTTTGAACGAATCATTAAATTGTATCCATTTCTTATGTTTATTTTTCTAATCTATGCTTACTTTTCTATTGTATTATTTGATATCTTTTTTGTTCTGTTACTAGCTAATTACCATCCTCTGCAGTCGGAATACTTTTTATATATTTATTATTAATTAATTAAATTTTAATTTCTAATTGATTTTAAAAAAATAATAAACTTTTATATACTTTTAATATTTATTTTATACTATTTTATAATTCATTTATATTTAATACCTATGAGTTGCATGTTTAATAAAATTTTAGTTTTATGAATTTTTATTTAAATGTTAATACATATTTAATTGTAACTTTCTAATTCATTACAATTTATTGCAATATATAAAAATGATATATAAAAGAATTAGTTGGCCAAAATTTTTTTAAATGCTGTATATATATATATATTACAAAAATATCCTTTTTTTTCTCATTTTCAGCAAAATACCTATTTTTTTAAAAAAATATTACATGCGTATCCTAACGTTATTAAAAATTACACGCTTGTCCTTTTTTATCTTCTGTCATTTACATTCAACATCATCTTGTGTCTTTATTTCTGTTCATCTTCATCTTGCTATTCTTCTTCTTCTTTTTTAAGTTCTTCCTTGCACTTGTTTAGCTTTCAACAGAAAATCAAATAGCGAAAGCAAAGGCAACAATTTGCTCTTCGCCTTTCATAAATCTTTGCCTCTTTTCGAATGCTGCATAGCTACCTGACCCATCTTTAATCGCTTTGAACTCAAGCTTATCTCTGTGTTTCTCCAATTTTTGGGTTTTGGTGTATGCCAAAAGATTGTTGGTTGCGAGCGTGCCAGAGGAGAAATTCCTCAAAATTAAAACTTTACTTCTTTTTCAGACAATTTGTGGATCCCTAAATTCCTTTACCATAATTTGCTTGGATTTCACATATGAAATAGAATTTAATGGAAAATTGAGCTTCTTGAACAGTAAAAGGAAATTATATTAAACTGAGATTGAACACATGCTAAAAAATTATTAACAAGACAATTTTGTTGTAAACAAGAATTAAAAATTGTCTAAATGAAATTTGCTCATGACGTAGATGATTGTAGATGTGTGTAGACGTTGAGATCGTAGATGTAGATGTTCTGTCTGTGTTCTTCTCCTTTGCTTTTATAGATGATCTTGCTTGCAGGCTACTTCTCCAATTAATTCTCCAGTGATTCAAGAGTCTACAATTCTTTGGCAATAAATTCACGTAACTCTCAGACGCCTTCATCTCCAAACTGATATTTTTCCCCAAGGCATTCTTGTCCAGAATCTCCTAGAGTCTTCTTTTGCCTTAATCTTTAAGCTGTAGGCCAAACTTTCTCACTTGTTTTGGGTTTTAGGAAATTAATTAAATCAAATAGGCATGACCTTAATATATTTTAGCCAAAAAATTCAATTATCGCACAAACAATGTCCCCTACATGTAATTAGCTTGGGTAATCCAATGCTAATTTATATGTAAAATAAAAGGCCAAAAATATTTATGCAACTTAAACTCTCTTTTTTTTCAATTATATTTTAAAAAATGAAATTGAATGTTGCAAAGCCACACAAATTTGATCATCAAATGCTTAAAGGCCATTAGTGGTGGCCCATTGAAATTTTTTCCTTTGACTACTTCTTCTCCCTTTTTTTTTAACAGGACATTTTTTTTAAAGTTTCTTCTTCTTTGAAAAAGTCACGTCTTCTCCCTCAACCAGCTCACTTCACTGTGATTTTCAATTTACACACAAAAACCCATTTGCCCAAAAATTTAATTTTTTAAAATTCAGAGATCAACTCTCCTTTTAATTAATTCTTTTATAAAAGATCCCCAAATAAAAACAAGCTCAATTTTTATTTTTTTTCTTTCTCACTTTTCTTTTTCTATCTCTTCTTTTTCAGTTAGCCTCACACCATCGAACAACATCAAATCGCCGCCTTCTCACCCGAGCAATAGCTCTTTGCTGATTCGCCAGCCCCCTTCATCATAGAACAACAGTCAAGGGTAGTTGCTACTGTTTGCGACGTCACAGAGCAGTATGACATCGTAGCTGCTCCTATTCTGTGTGATCCACAGGGCGTCGGATGCCCATCGCTCAGCCCCAATCCCACTTCACCGTCGTTGGCTCAAACCTCCATCACTGGACATCCCTTTAACTCTGCTAATTCATTAAAATGGAGCCAACAGCAGAAACAGTATTGTTGTCCTAAGCTGTTCTTCAACACTAATTTAGCATTTTCTTGTTCTTCTCTTGGCTTTGCAATCTTTGCAAATTGTTCAAGCAAATTCTCATCAATTTTCCAAGACAAATTCTTTGTTAAAACTTATGTTCGGAGGCATAAAATAGGTATTTAATTTCACTCTTACACTGCTGCTCAATAATTAATTTTGAAATTAATTATAAGCACGTGTGACTTGTGGCCTTGTGATTTAGTGTGTAGAATGTGAATTTGCTCTTGGAATGGATTATTTAACCAAAAAATTTATTTTGGCATTGCTCACAAAAATTGTATTATCATGATTCTAGCCAAAATTGATTCATGTGTGTTTTTGGCTTTCTTAGAATTTATTTTGTGAGGTGGATAACTTAACTGAAATTAATTTTGTTTCAGTATTGATTGTATTAGCCAAATAAATCATGTAATATAATTTGGCTATGTTATTCTTGAACCTTAATCTCTTAATGTACTTTGAGAATTGCTTCTTGTAGTCTTTGATTATTTGTCTTAGCCAAATGTCTATATATTTAATGAATTTGGCTATTTCCAAAGGCTTCATTTATCTTGTGATATTTGTGGTGTGATGGGATTTTTTGTGTAAATTTCATATATTGGGCTTTGCTTTAGCAAGTTCATGCCAAAATAATTTTTGTACCTCCAAGTTTGCATGGAACATCATTTTGCATTCTTGGCACACTTGTTTAGTCAAGTTAGTTTAGTTTCTCTTTGGCCGTGTCCAGGCCCAAAATACAACCCCAACTCTCTCAGTCTCTTAGCCTTAGCAAAAGTAGTTCAACCCAAAATTGAAATTCTAGTTTTAACTTTTTTTATGAGAGAAGTCATTCATATTTTGGCAAATTATGCCAAAATGATTTCTAACATCACAAATATATTTACCATATATCTTGGCCATTTCTTTAAGGCTCATGCATTTTAAAACGCCTTAAGATGTGTTGAAACTTGTATATTAACCGAAAATTTAAATTTATTTTGGCTTTATAAGATTTCGGCTTTATTTTTGCAATTCCATGCCAAAATAATCCCACGCCTTTAATTTGCATAAGAGAAAAATTTTGAGCTTTTAGCCAAATTAATTCAATTTTAATTGGCTTTGTCACTTGCTAATCATATGTGATACCTTGGTAGCTCGAATATTTGGCCAAATTTTAGCTTAAATCAAAAACTACAATTCTCGGTTTACCATTAACCATTCTTTAGATTTAAGCATCTTTGAGTATATTTTTAGCAATCTATGCCAAAATAATCACAAATGCACTCCATCTTTAGCCAAAAATTTATACATGTTTTGGTCATCTTTATCCTTTGCAATTTGTTTGTTCTTGGCCAATCACTATGCACTTTCATGTTTTGAGAGTCATGCTAACTTAGCTAGTCATATAGCTAAGTTATTCTGACCAAAATATTGAAATTTTGGCGTGGCCAAGAAATTTATAAATTTGGCTTTTCATCTTGAGTTAAATTATTTTTAGCTTTCACTCTCATCCCAATATGGCCAAATTTTTTTTTTTTTTTTTATGAAGGTCATAGACATGTCAGCTTTAAAAGTCACTTTCTTAAGCCAAAAATAAATCTATCCATTTTTTTGAATAATGCAAACTAGCATGTGGTTTACAAAACCACAACCACCTATTGCAATATAAATTTATCTCTACAGTGCAATTTATTTATTTTAGCAATAATAGCCAAAATAATATTTATTTGCATGGTTTATGATTGTCCTAGCCACTTATTATTTTAAGGCCAAATTATTTATTTAGCATCTATTTAGTGATTTATTTGCCTGAAAATTATGCAAATATTTATTTGCTCTTAATTTGCTATGCACCTTGGGAATTTCAATTTATATTGACTTTTATCAGTCAGTCTGCATCTTTTTTTGATATTTCTCTGGTCATTTGTTTACAGTGAAGATGAATCCACTGTCTTATCTTCTGGGGATTGGCCTGTCTATTTTCAATTCAACCTTTTGCATCACTGATCCCACCATACACATCATCACAACCATGCATTAAACATGCCCAATTTTTAGTCGTTATGCTGCTGAGATTTCATCAACACATCACTACAACTTATTCGCACACTAAAAAGCTTACAAAATTTAAACTTTATTTAATTAAAATAATGGTTATGAAGCCAATTTTTAAAAACCAAAGAACAAAATATTGCCATTAAATGGCAATTTTCTCGCTAGGCTAGTTATTTATTTAGTTTTATTTGGCTTTTATTTTCCCACATAGCGGGAAATATTTTCAGGTCCACCTCTTTTGATACCCTTCTTAGACTTAACAAGGAAGTAACATTCAACCATTTGATATGCAAAACAATCCCTTTTAAAACTCAGAATTTCAATTGGATTTTCCATAAAGAAGACATTAAGGGATTTTTTGTTGTCAGCAGTAATATGAAAAACCATTATTATTGCATTAATTACCTCTCTTGATGACCTTTGGATAACCTATTCTATTTCTCCTAGGGAAGTTGCCCCCTAAGTGTGGAACCTGGTGACACCTTCCTCAGCCTTCTGCATCGGGGACTCTTTTTTGTTAGAAAGTGGATCCTTTGTAGCTTTAGGCCTGAGTTTGACCTTAGCATTAAGTTGGATCTCTTGTTAAATGCCCTTTGTTTCTACAGTCTTCTTTTTTGAGTATGAGTTAGAGGTTGAGAAAACTTATTGTCTATCACCCTCCACCACTGCCTGTTTAGTAGAGCAGACTGTGGCACCATAAATCTAGGTTGTACAAGCCTCCCATCTATCATTGGCCTATTTTTATAGTTATTTTTGAATTAATTTGGATCAGGTAGCCTTTTGTCTGATGGTAAAAATTTCTTACAAGAAACTGGCCTCCAATGACTTTTGAACCTCTTTGGATTCATGTCAGAAGGGTGAACCCCTTTTTGTTCTTCTTTGATTTCCTTTTTAAAATCCACCAATATTCTTGAATTTATATTAACAGATTCAATTGATGTCATTGAGGAAAATGAATTTTGCTCTATAAGTTATGTCTCCTTTTCTGCATTCAGGTTCACTTCCACCATTGGGGATTGAGGAACCAGTGTTTGGCCTTGTGGAATTGGTTGTTCCTCAGGTGTAATGTCACCTTTTATGTTTTGTTTTAATCCCTAAGGAATTAGTTTCTGTTCCTGGGAAAGTGGTGTTTGACCTTGAAGAATTGATTGTTCCTCATGTGTACTCCTTGTATTTTGATTTTGTCCCTAGGGATTTAGTTCTTGCCCCTGGAAAAATTCATTTGGGTCTGGGGATTCGGTATATAACTCTAGGGAAAATTACCTCCTTTGCCTTTTCCTTCCTGTTCATACACTCCTGGCTGCAAGGCTGGGTTAGTCCTTTCATCAGTGACTAATTGAACTTTTAGAGCAATTTTTGTAGAATTGTTAGACTTCTCCTGGGTCACCACTGGTTTGGATACAATATTTTGTTTAAATGACTGCTCACTCTTTTTGGAAAATGGTTGCAAAGCATCCTGCAATATTTTCTCAAAATTGCCCAGACTTGCATCAATAGCTTGCCTCATAGAATTAATCATACCACTATCAATAGCTTGCTTCATAGAATTAACCATTTGAGGTACTGCATCTTAAAGGAATTTACCAAAAGCTTGAGAATTAGAACTCTCAATAATGTTAACAGCTTTAAGTTTTTGACATATTTGGTTGATCAGGTTGCCTTCTGTGAGAATATTTTGAACACTAATGTCTTCATTAACAGTGATATTCAAATTTTGGCTTGAATAGCCAAAAGGTGCCTATTTCTAAAAATGATCTTGAGGCATTAAATTTTCATCCCATTAATCACCTGGGTTTATTGGTGAATTATTAGTCCGGTAACCAACTTCAAAAAAATCTTCTTCAAATATGTTCATCTTTTTGAAACATATCCCACCAAGCATGCCAAAAATTATTTCTCCAATTTTTGAGTTTTGGTGCGTGCCAAAAGATTGTTGGTTGCGAGCATGCTAGAGGAGAAATTTCTCAAAATTAAAACCTAACTTCTTTTTCAAACAATTTGTGGATCCCCAAGCTTCTTTACCACAATTTGCTTGGATTTCACAAATGAAATAGAATTTAATGGAAAATTGAGCTTATTGAACAGTAAAAGAAAATTATATTAAACTGAGATTGAACACACGCTAAAAGATGATTAATAAGATAGTTTTGTTGTAAATAAGAATTAAAAATTTGCTAAAAATTATCTAAATGAAATTTGCTAATGACATAGATGATTGTAGATGTGTGTAGATGTTGAGATCGTAGATGTAGATGTTCTGTCTGTGTTCTTCTCCTTTTCTTTTATAGATGATCTTGCTTGTAGGCTACTTCTCTAATTAATTCTCCAGCGGTTCAAGAGTCTTCCGTTCTTTGGCAATAAATTCATATAACTCTCAGACGCCTTCATCTCCAAGCTAATTTTTTTCCCCAAGGCATTCTTGTCCAGAATCTCCAAGAATCTTGCCTTAATCTTTAAGCTATAGGCCGGACTTTCTCACTTGCTTTGGGCTTTAGAAAATTAATTAAATCAAATAGGCATGACCTTAATATATTTTAGCCAAAAAATTCAATTATAATGTTTTGTATTTAAAATAAAATGTATGAAACTTGAAAATATTTTTCATTTATTTCTATTTTATTATTTGTATATTGTAGTTTATTTTCTGTGTATAAAATGAATAAAATAATATCAGCCTAATATATATATATAAATATACAAATTTATATTTCAAAATATTTTTCTAGGATATCAGAAACTTTAATTACTTATTAAAGCTAACTTTAATTATTTATTAAAGCTAACATGAGTTATATAATTTAAATATGTTAATTAGAATCTCTGAAATAGAGCACAACACCTATATATATATGTAGACACTCTCGGTTTGTTTGTCCCATAACGAAAGCCCCATGATGAGATAATACGAACACTGAATGCAAAGAACGACCCAAAACTTTTGAGAATGGAACATAAGCCCAAAAAAAATTAATTAATTTTGCAGACAATTAATGCCAACTATTGATGTACTCTGTCTTTTTGAAAAGGGAGGAAAAGTAGAGACTTTTAGGATTTTTTGGAAGAAAAACGTGGAGAAAAATAAGGAGAAATTGATGGAAAAGAAAAGGGAAAAAAAGATAAAAAAGGGAGAAAGAGAGAAAGAAAAAAGAAAAAAATGGACAGACATATAGGTAGAATGAGCTGAAGAAAAAAAACACAGAAAAGAAAAAGCAGAAAAAAAAGCAAGTGACATTTTGGAGAGGAGAGTTCTCGGCTTGAAGGTCCTTTCTTGAGGCTAAAGGGATTCTTGCATTCAGTCCGGTTTCAACCAAAAAAATCCATCTCTGAGAGTCACAGTTATGAGCTTTAAACTGTTTTAAAATAGTAAGAATTGTTCATATTTTATCTTTAAGTTGATAGTTAGTTCATCTTTCTTAATTTTCAGTGTGATTTTATGAATCTTGTGTTAGTTTTCAATTGTTTAAATCTGTGAAATTAAGTTAGTTTCTAGGTTTATGATGAATAGTGTCACCTTGACACTATTCATCAAATGTTGTTCTGCAGCTCTGAATCATTTTCTGTTTTAACCTTTTTGACTAGAGGGACGAGAGGAACGTACTCGTATATTTGATTTTCTTTTATTTGGTCTGATGATAAAAATTTATGTGATTTAAGTTAAATTTTTATAGTTACTATTGAAATTTTGTATAAGTTTTGCCCAATTGTTGCTTGACACGTGGCAAATTCATTGTTCATTGAGTCCAACCCATTTGTTTTTTTAAATAAACCAAACCGAAGAAAATCAAATCGACTCAGTTTGGTTCAGTTCTATTAAGTTCGGTTTGATCTGGTCCGGTTTGATATGATTCTATTCGATTCAGTTCAGTTCAATTCGATTTATTTATGTGGGATTATTCCTTTTATTTTGAAGCATATTTGATTTTGATTTCTTTTAAAAATTTAAGTGTGTATGTTTATCGTTTTAATTTTTATCATATTAATTTGGTTATTTAATTATTAGACTTATATTTATATTAATCTTGATTATCATGTGTTTCGTTTTATATAATTTGCATTTTATGTATTTTTATATTTCTGTATTTCATTCTCCTTTATACAATTATTCCATTATCTTGTTTAATTAAATATTTATATGTGTATTGTCTTTATTATATTTATTTGGTTTATAAATTAACCTCATGGTTTTCTTTTGTATGATTTTATATATTTGTAGGAAATTAATATTTAGTCTATTGCAGGAATCACTAAGATGATTTTTAATCATCAAATTTTATCCCCATAAGTTTTTTAAATTTTTTATTTATTCTGCAATTAATTTATTTTAGTTTTATTTATTATTATTTTGCATTCTAAATAATTGTAATCCTTAATCTCGTTCCCTTTTATTTGGAATGTATGGTTGTAAATTAATATTATTTGTACTGAATGTGGGTTATAAGCATGAAAGATGACTAATGCACAAAGTCGGTAAAATGTAAAATTTGGAATTATCCGGAGGTAATTACAATTTGCATGTGAATAAGGAAATAATTCAATAATTAAAGGTAATAAAACACACAACACAAACGGAGGCCAACCGCAAGGTTGGGTGGGCATTCCAAAAGCCCATACCCAGTTTTCGAACTAATCTCTGAGGACGGCTGCTAAGGCCCTCCGTAGAATCCAATTGCTGTATAGTGTGCCCCGGGTCTTATCCGGGTGGCGACCTCATCTCCGATATAGGCTATAAGCCCATGTTGTATTTCCTAACAGGCCTCGAGCCCGCACAGTGCCGTGATCGCCAAACACTTGGGCGTGTGTTGAACCCCGCCACCTATAGTGGCGACTCCACTGGGGATAGAGAAACTGATTCTAGTGTTTTGTGTTTATCATTTTTAATTATTTTCTTATTTCTTTTGCATTCACAACACTTTTCACACAATGAGCACAAAGTCCCGAGTAACTCGATGGCAGTCATTGCTTTGCTTCCTGTGTTCCACTCAAACTTGGTGGTAGAGTATTTGATTTTTTTTAGCACGACATGTACTTATCCATGTTGCATAGACCCTTAAGTGGGGAGACGTAACAAATGTATATAGCAGTGGAAGTCGTAGCTTATTACTCTCGACTCAACTCATGTAATGACTTAACAACTTTTACTAAGATTTATCCTAAATGCATGTGTTCTATGCCATATAGTAATCCTTACAATAAAGCCCAAGCCCATTTACAAATGGATTATGTCAAGTTGGGCCCTCCAAGCCCACTATGACCCATTACCATGGACTTTGATTTTATTTAAAGGAATTGCTACTTGTTTGCACTGTCTTGAGAATTCTTTTGCATACATCAGTTTTGTTCTCCCCTGTTGATAAATAGAACTAGGCCAATAATCCTAGAAAAAGAAACTCGCCATTGAACACGCGTGCTGGAGAATTAAGGATAAAGATCGATTGAAGAGCTTTGTCTTATTTGTTACATGTTATGTGTAAATAGTGTATATGTTTATTCTACTATTCAAACATTAAGATAGACCTTGCATATCATGCATATATGTCATGCATATTTCTAACCAGCAATGATTGCAGATATAGATTCACGTCACACTTCTGGTTGGAAAAGATCTGAAACTAGTCAGTTAATCAGAATATATGAAAGAGCAGAAATGGCAGGATTCGATTCTAAAGCTTTTGGGAAAAGATTAAAAGTAGAAATAGCTGAGCAAACTAGAACAATCATAAGAGAAATGATGGCAGAGGTAAGAAGACAGGATAGACTTGAGGGTCAATGTGATACCTGTTAAGGATGCCGAGCATACATTATATGCATGTGACTAACACATAACATATTTATTAATATCAAATTTTTAACTCACAATTCCACATATGTAACACATATTACACACTAGCAAACACACAGCTTCAAGCAGTTCACATCTTTCTTTAATTTATACATATACAATGCACTAGTCTTAATACAAA
>CATIWM010173480.1:0-11064 GCA_949671775.1 Mallotus repandus
TATATATGTATATGTATATATATGTATATGTATATATATGTATATGTATATGTATATATGTTTGATGTACTTGATGACGTAAAATAATAAAGAAATATCTTCTATTTTTATGCATCAAGACAAAGGCATTGTTAAATAAACACTTAGGATTGATGTTAATCTTAAGCAAGTGGCTATGGGGCATAAATGTTAGTAGCCAAATTGGTATATCATTGAAACATATAAAGTTTATCTCGGGATATTAAAGTTGTTATAAGGACATACAAATCTAAAGATCATTTCTAATGCATGCTTGTGCTGCATAAAGATAAGAAATCTTTGACTGACAAGATAAGTAACACATATCTATTAAATTTTGTGAGTGTGTTATCATGTCTTGCCACACTCCCACTTCGTGTTCATGTGAATAGAATTTTCTGATATGTGTGATCATGGAAGGTTCTATATCACTTTATAATGTAGTTCCGTTGTGATTCCATATCAGAGATTCTATTAGACAGAACAGTGCTCTAAAGTCATCTTTATATAAACAAAGATGGATATCCTTGAAGTTTGAATTTTGTAATAAAATCTACAATTAATATCGCCCAAATGGGAGAATGTTGAAAAATTTAATTATCGGCTACATTAATTGTGGATTTTATAACAAGATACTTTGTTTAATTGGGTTGGACTCCAATCAATGATAAGATGGGCTTGCTCTCTTTGGTATGGGCCATTGAAGCCTATGGACTTATGATGGTAATGGCCATGGACTCACAAAAATTGGCTAATTCTCTTCTTCCCTTCCTTGTTTTTTACACGGACAACGTTTTCTTCTTAGTTAAGGAGACGAACATATTGTGAACTTCGACACCATCTAAAGAGCATAGGAAGAAGGAAGAAGAAGTACTTGGCTGAAACAAAAATCTAAGCCACTTCACTGCAATTTCTTCTTGTAAAAGTTCATGGATCCCAAAACTGGTATTTATTCTTAATTATAAATATGTGTTCTTTAGTTCATGGATTGTTCCCTTTATGCAAGGAATTGAATTTGAATTTGAATTTATAAAGCTTGATGCTTGCAACATAGAGGAAAGCTAACATATGCTAGTTTTTTATTCTGCTGCAAATATAGGAGATTTAATCTATAAATTAGGCTAGTTATTTTCCCTGTAAATTAGGTTGTAATTATTTTGTTTACTAATTTTTCCTATTCTTTCTTCTCTGAATCATCTATAAATTCAGAGTC
This sequence comes from Mallotus repandus, assembly GCA_949671775.1. Lineage (NCBI taxonomy): Eukaryota > Viridiplantae > Streptophyta > Magnoliopsida > Malpighiales > Euphorbiaceae > Mallotus > Mallotus repandus. The sequence continues at coordinate 1,232 of CATIWM010173480.1, forward strand.
TGTAAATCAGTTTAAAATATCAATAAGAATCATACGACTTTGATTCTTGCTATTCTTGGTTTTTACTGTCTTCCAGCATCCCTTGAAATTTACATAATTTTGGTTATATGCTTTAAAATTAAACTGATGGCTATCATGCTAGTACCTTCTGCATTTTTACTTTCTTGATGATTTTTCTCTTCACTGTCTCATCAGGCATTGGAGGTAGTTTTAATTTAATATATTTATACTGCACTTGAGCACAATGTAATTGATGTAATTTTCATTTACTTGTATTATCATACATCTTTTGCTTGTGATTTTTTTTTTGCTATGCAGAATTGGCTACGGCATCAGGTGTGCTTGGCTTTCTTTTCGATTTTCTATTTCCAAACGAGGTAATTCGGCGGAAAACTTTCAGTAGCCTACTCGCATACCTTCTTTGTGAAGCAAAATTCACAGAACCAATGCAACCTGTAACTTGTCCAAGTGGGTTCCTCTTCTTGCTTAGTGATCTACTTTCCATGCCACATGGTTTCATGGTTTGTGGTTTGGTTGGCACTGGTTCTGCTCTCTCTGAACTACACTGCAATTGAAGGGTCTTCTTCAAGCACAGCAGATCTTGTTCAAGGTTCTGGATTCTAAAGCTTGTTGTCTCATATTCCTTCCTTGCCAACTCATATCTCTGTGCTGCAACATCTTTTTGTAGTAAGAAACTCAATGTTCTACTCACTGGCTCCGCTCCTTCACTGTATGGGCTATTATTCTCAGCAAAATTTTGGCTTTTAGAGTTTGGATACCTCGAGCTTGAGAGGCTTCCAGAGAATTCTCCACAGTTTGCAAACCTAAAGGACTCTGAGCATTCTTTGAAAGCTTGATGTGTATTCAGCTGTTGAACAAAGAGAGCTTGGACGATCAAACGCAAAGGCATTAACTCATTTTGAACCGCTTCAATGCATGCCTCTTGTGACAGTTTTTGGCAGTTCAGGTGTTTGCAGACCAACCCCTTCTCTTCTTGGGATACATGTAGGTGTGCCTGAAGAATCAAGTATAAGGCTACTGTTAGTGGGGGAATTTAGAGTAAGCTGAAACCAATAAAGCTAGATAGTAATGGCTTACCTGCAGAAAAGTGCTCATTGCTCTGTACAGCTGATCATGGCTCTGCCTGCAAGATATTGGTACTACTTCAACAAGTCCTATGAATCTTTTAGGTTCCATTTTTGGATCAGAAGCAATAATAGAGAGGTATGTGTCCCATAATTCTGCAACAGTTGAGTTTCTGGGTGAATGAATGTTGTTTGCGTCAATGTTAATTGACACATATGTGGAAAATATGCTTTCCATAGTAGACAACTCCATGCTGGAAGAAATTGAGTCTGTCCCACTCTTTGGAATGAGAAAATCTTCCACTGGAGCTAAGTACAATAAGGATGCAATTTGTTCTTGCAACTTTACATTGCTTTCGTTCCTCAACCCAATTTCAAAAGACCTAGAAAGCAATGCTAAGTAAAATCCAACAGGAATCACTCTCCTAGCCTTCTCTCTCATTGGCAACAGGTCAAGAATACCTTGAAGTATAATTGAAATGCTTTTATTAGCATCAATATCACCTTGTCTATCTCCAGAATTCTCCCAGAAATGTGTTGTCTTCTTACATAGTACCCATTTATTTGCATAGAAAACTATGATTGGACTGACATATTTTTCTTTCATTCCTTGCCGTCTTAAGGATCCTATTATCCTTCTGAAGAATCCAAATGGTAGGGCAATCAGATCTTTGATCCAAAGATCATTTATCACAATCTCCTTGGCTGTTTCACAACTCCAAGCTTGGCCAGCCAGTGCCTCCAGTGTAACAACTGGCTTGTCCCTTCTCCTCTCAGGGTCAAGAATCTCCATACAAGCCATGAAGGCTATAGATTCAATGCATCGGCCTACAATCAGAAGCTCTTCAGACCATGGAAGTAGTGTTTGACACCTCTGGAGAACAATCAGAGTATCATCCCAACTTTGCAACACAACTTGATTCAGATAAAGATCGAAACGCTCGCAGAGATTGCCAGAGCAATACTCTTCTGTCATTTCAAGGAACTCTGCTGCGCATCGCAGGGCTGCTACATTGAAAGGGTCAATCAAAGTGGAAGAACCGTAAATGAATAAAGCAATCATCTCAAAAGTTTCTGGTCCTCCAGGGAATTCTTGCGGCAGTTCAAGCTCAGTCGTCTGCATCAATCTTTTCTTGAAATATCCACTTTTTGAAGATAATGGATTCTGCAAGTAACAGAAACAGTAAGGAATTTTTCTTTATATCTCAACTTTTTTCCAGGTATTTCAATTGAACCGGCAAATTAGCTGGCCTTCATCATGCTCACCTTGTGAAGGTTAAATGTTCTGTCACCAACCCGAGCACGAACCGTAACAGGCAAACCAGTCTCTTGGCTCCTGAGAAAATATCAGCTGTTCAAAAACATAGTATTGAATAGAACAGGATACGAAAATGTTGTGCACAAATATTTCTTACCATGAGATTATCTTAATCTTTAGCAGGGCCCCGATGTTTGGTGAAGGGAAGGGACTCGAGGCAACAGAAGTATCCTTAGAGCTAGAAGCATCCATTAAAAAGAGCTCATGAAAACGATATAACAGACTAGATATTACCAGCAGTGAAACAACTGCAAGATGAAGCGAATCACAGGGAGTTTGATTATTTCTGAAAGTACAAGCATATGTTTCTCATTTCACTTCTCTCATTCAGTGGCCATAAATGCTTGAAACCCATCTCGAGATTCGAAGTGAAGAGTAGTATGAAAGCTTCTAAATAAACAAGAAAACCAGTTGGAGTGGAATTAGACCACTGAAAGAGAGAGAGCTAGCTGAGGTGGTTTGATCACTTTGCGAGTCCACCAGCACTCGTCCAAGCATTCACATTTATATACACGCATATCTTATGTTTTAAGTGTTTTGTTTATTACAGTCAAAGATCAATATGCACACGAATGAACATCTCAAAATCCAAAAATTAAGGCTTCAACAACGTTCTTCGAGTGACGAGAGGTTGAATTCTGGTGCCAGTACTTGTCCTCGGCCATTACATTATGGTAAAGACTTACCATTAGCATGCCCAATTGGTGTATCTAATCAATACCCACAAAATGCCAAAAACTCTACATTTTTATTTTGTTTCTTCTCTAAAATTTTATAGTTCAATGGTTAAATGGAAATTATCCTCTGTTTATTATATTATTTATCAACTGTCTATTATCAGATTTTTGATATTCAACCCACCCAGATGATATAATTATGCAGGACATAGTGTACTGAATTTTACCTAAATATGGTTCCCTTTTACCAATTGTCTATATCATTTTATATACCAGTCTTGTCATCTAGTGTTGACGTACGTTTGAGCACAATTTGAGTAAGGGTAATCTAACTGTTGGTCCAAGAAAATAAGTAGATAATTAAATTTATCTATCTACCTAGCAATTGGGGTATGGGGAAAGCATAGAGAAATGGAAGTGAATAAAAAAAGGCAAATGTAGTAGATGGAGATGAAGTGCGGGTGAAGTTTTGTATGCTTTTTGTAGCATAATATATAATGCTAACTCCCAAAACGGCACGGCTTCTGAAAAATGGGGATGGTGCTTTGCTTTGGATGGAGGAGGGTTTTTACTTGCTTGTTACTTTCTACCCTGAAATTCTCAATCCCAAAATTCTTACTTAAAAATATTACATTATGCATTTTGCACTAATTTTTATAAACTACTTGAGTACATACTAGAAGAAATGTGTTCCTAAATTCGAGCCTAATTGTCGAGTACTTATTTTGTAATGTAAAAAGTATAAAAGGTTAAAAGATTATATTGATGACGGTAATCACACTCTTTATTTTAATTTTATTTTATTATCTAATCATAGAGGTAATCCTACAAGATACATGGTGATTTTAGATTAATATATGGAGGCAGATTTTAGGGTCAATGTGGGGGGATTGAACAAATAATTATATATATTATATATGTGGTAGGATACCAAATTCTCAGCAACCATAATGCCTACAGCTCAGATTCTTAGATTTGAAGGGATGAGTTCCTTTAAACCCGTAGTAGTAGAAGTAGTTTTCTTTTTGGTTTGTACCATTGAAGGAGATTTTGACTATTCAATCCCTATTAACTAGATATTATTAATAACTCAGCTTTCATAGTCAATTAAGTAACCACATTGCTTGTTTTATTTCCACACTACAACCCAAACCAACTTAAATTAAAGGGAAACTTGTGATGGTCAAAGATGAAGGATGAATATGATGAGGTATTAGACCAATTGATTTAGACTGACATACTTAAAATTTAATTTTAATTAATTTTATAGACAAAATTTAATTTTGTAGTGTCACACATTTATAAATAAAAACTAAATACCCATTTCCTACTAACATCAGTAGAATAATAGTCATAAACTGTGAAGTGTTTAACATGAATAAATTAATAGCGTCAACCCACTTTGGCCAAGATGGTTCTCCAACTTGTATGTGGGATTTGGCATATGTAGAGTTGCCAAAATGGTTCTTCATCTTGTACGTGGGATATGGCATATGGAGAGGTGGTCCCTCCCCAAACCAAAAATATATAAAAGTTGTTCAAAAAAAATAATAGTTGTAAATTATAAAGTGTTGGTTTAATGGTCAAGTATCCTTTGAAATAGATGTTTTTTACTTAATGCCAAATCTCCTTCAGGCATGCTGGGAGACTTCGGTTCGAGTTTTTCTTTCCCTCCATGCTCATACAGGTTATAGTAAGTTAAAGAAAAAATGCACTAATAATTGTAACTCATACAAGGACAAGCTAACAATATCGACCCATAAAAAAAAAAAAAAAGATGAATGGCTCCTTCCTCTTACTCATAAATCATAATATCGAAGAATAACATCTTGGGAAGACGTTTTCGGTCTCACTAAGCATAAGTTCTCAAAATTCTAAAATTGAAGATGCAGGATGCTGTTCAATTACAACAAATACCCATACACAAAGTCGCTAAATAATGAGACCTGAAAATGAGAGTTTCAGTATCAGTAATGACTTCCTTTCTTGCATTGGCAGGCTTCTTGTGAATTGCTTTCAATTTGTGACTCGTGCTCACCTGTATAATTTGCAATTTTACACATAAAAGTGTGATTTGATCATAAAATGCTGATATACCAATGTAGACATTTCTACGGATTTAGATTAATGTCCAATTACCATAACGATTCAACCTTCTGAAACAGACCCTACTAACTACTACCACTATTTATTTACATAATAGATGTTAGAGAAAAAAAAAACTAGTTTTCTTTTTTGAAACATGAGAGGAAATAGGGACTTTTTTGGTAGTAGTTTTAGGCTTCGGCTTTTCAGTCGAAATGCAATTACAAGTCACGTTGATTCAAAGAAATGTTAAAGATCGACATTAGGGATATGGTTCACTGGAAATGTTGTCAAGCTTCTGATTCTGATACCTCAGCACTGACTTCAGAAAAGAAAGAGTCCTTAACCAAATCAGATGCTGAAGGCCTTGCCTTTGGCTCACCTATGCATTTCTCAATAAAAGCTCTCACTTCTGGATCAGCTACCTTGTTCAAGGCTTGGGGCTTTACTCCAGTGGTCACTTTCTTGTATATCTTGGCTACACTGTCGCATTCACTGTATGGTATCTCTGCTGTAACCATCTCCAGCAAGCACATTCCAAAAGAGTACACGTCCACCAGCTCAGTGTATTCTTCCTCATACAATTCTGGTGCCATAAACTCTGGCGTGCCTATGATTGAATGTGCTGCATGGCTCTTCCCCACTATTGTTGCAAAGCCAAGATCACCAATTTTAACCTATATAGTGACAAAAGAACAGAAATTGCTGATATCAGCTGTTTAGTCCTGAGTTTAGATTCAGGGATTCATTGTTTCTATATGAATTGAACTACGAAAATATAGATTGCAACAACATTAATTTTGTTCAAGTTCAAGAAATCCGGAACATGGAATACGTATTAAAGAAGATACTCTGGAAAAGGTGTAGCAAAGTGTAGACATAGAAGTGGCATTACTTGAGTGAAATGCAGGTGATATCATGTTTTGGAAGCTGAGCTAATTCTTTCCAGATGTTAGCTAGAGGGACAAGTACAATGTTCATAATATGCTATTTATTCAATGAAAACATAAGAATATCATTACTCCTAATATCCAGCAGCCTTAACCAAATACCAATAGCACATCGCACTTACAGAACTCTGTAAGATGTGGGGGTCATATAGCCATAATTGATTCCCTTCGATAGCTAACTAGAGATGCAGATTTTTTTTTTTTTTTAAAGTAAAAATCAGGGTAAGAAAACTTAGAGAAACCCTAGAAAATCATAATTACCTGGCCAATGTTTCCATTGACAAAGATGTTACTGCAGTTCAGATCTCTATGAATAATACATGGTTCATGTGTGTGAAGGTACACCAATCCCTCTAGTATTTGTTTTGACCATTTTTTCAAAGCTTTCAAGGAAACATGGCGATGTTTCGTCCTATAATTTCTTAGATTTCCAGATGTGCACACCTCAGTAATGAAGTTGAGCTTGCTATTCTCTTCATCCAACCAAACACTATAGCAAACAATAATATGCTTGTTCTTTAAAGATCTCAACAAATCAACCTCTGAGTGGAGCCTATTCATGAGCACAGGATCTTCAAGAAAATTCCTCAAGTGCACCTGATTCCAAGCCACCTCTATACCTTCCTCTTGATCAAAAGCTCGATAAACCTTCTTCACTGCACCAGCACCAAGGAGATCATCATACCGACCAAACCGTCCAGAAGGATCAACTTCAACAAATGGTTCGCCATCTCTATCAGATGTGTTGGGTCTTGCAGCCGGCATCTTCAAAATTCAAACATCAAATTATAATGAGAAAATAGTAGAACCTTCAAAAGGGGGAAAAAATCCATTCCAACGATTTACATTAAGTCCCTTTACCATGAAATTTATCATCTGATTGGAAAAAGGAATATAGTCATTAACCAAGCAAGAACAATGTAAGCAGTGTCTAAAAATTAACCATTCTGTGTTTCAAGAACATCGATTAAGTTAACACAAGTAATAATAAACCAAAGCAAGAACAAAATATGCACTAAGGAGAACTCCTCAAGTACAAACAAATCAGCAAGAACTTGGCTGAAAAATGTCACTTGCAATGTTTAAGTGCATAAAATCTGTATCGTACAGCATTCAAAAGTCTAGAAATGCAAGGAATTCAATTGAATTGGATGAGTTCTCGTATTTGGCAAGGTTATTCAAATCTTTCAAGGAAAAAATGAGATGATTTTCGAAGTATTAATCAACAAAACATGATCTATTCGAAACAATATTAATAAGCTGCAAGGTTAACAAATAGAGTTAGTTTCAAATCCAAAAAATGAGAGACCAAAACATATAAATATATATATCAGAAGAAAGCTGAAATTATTAAATTTGTTTCTAAAAAATGGTACCAAAGGGAAATTAATAATGAAAAGAGAATTAATTAAGGGAAGAACAGAACAAGAAGTAACTACAACACAACAATATAATCAATCAATCACAAAATTGATTGATTCAGCTTCAAATCAAGAAAACACAAAAGAAAGAACTGAAAACATAAGACAAAGTCAAGTGATCGTTCAATTTCCACAGCATAGAGCTGAAACAAATAATAATAATAATAATAATAAACTGAATCCATAATTAGCTTACAAAGGAAACGAAACAAAGCTCAAATAATGAAATTGCATTGCATGCTCTCATTTTTACAGAAGAATAGAACAGAACACAAAAGAATAGACGAGTGAGTTGAGTTAGTGAGTTACCTTTGAAGTTATGGCCGAGTTGAAGACTGATATTGTTTTAAGCAATGGAGAAGCAGAAGCAGAGATGATGAAAAAGAAAAAGAAAAAGAAAATTTCGTAAGATCACCACGAGCTCTGGAATTGGGCGTGCCTACAGAGAAATCGGCCCAGTATTTATACCCTCCTCCTCTCATCCTCTGCCCTTTACGCGGGGTTATTCTCTTCCTCTATACGACGTCGTTAGTCGGCCTTCACTAGTCATTTTCACACCCATTTCATTTGATTTGTTATTAGGATGGTCAAACATCTTAAAGGTCAATGTTCAAATTATCCCAAAATTATTTTTTTTGGCTCTAATTATTTTACACTTTTTACCCAGTCATATTATTTTCTTTACAGAATTAAAAGATAATTTATTTCATATTTTTCTAACAATTTAAAATAATTATTTTTTTAACAAAAAATAATCAAATATCGATTTAAAAAAAAAAATATATATATATATATATATATAATTAAAAAATGAATGAGATTTTCAAAAGATTGATTGTTAGTCCATCAAAAATAAAAATAACATTTCCTCAAAAAATGACATTTTTTTGAAAAGAAAATAATTTTTTAATTAATAGAAAAAATTTAAAAAGATATTTTATAATTTTAATTACTTTCCCTTTGAAGTTAAAAAAAATACAATTCACTAATTAGGTCAACAATTTAAACTAAGGGTGAATACAATCAGAAAATCAAGAGTGAAAATTTTTTAAACTTATACCAAATTTCATACCGTACTAAATTTAAAAAAATTTATCCCATACTATGCAATTTTTTTGGGATGGTTAAGTATAAAAATTCAAGTGTTTCGAAATATTTCGGAATGACATCATTCAAAATAGATATCTAAGAGTCCAAAACATTTACAATATTATATATATATATATAAGTAAAATCATAATTAATTTTAAAGAAAACTCACAAAATAAAATAATTCATCCAAAAATATAAATAAAAATATAAAATTAATTTATATTCAGTAAAAATATTAAATTTCAAAAACTATCTTAATACATTTTTTATAAAATTAGTATTTTAATAGGCAAATTTCAATTAATTAATTTAATTTTATATTTAACACAGCAATCTCCCTGTATAGTGTGTTAATGTGTTGTATTTTTTTTAATTTATATATAGAAATCAATTTATTTTTACCGTATATATATATATATATATATATATATAGGCACTAAAGTTAGTTATTGATTCAAAAATTTATAAGAATTCAGAAGCGCATCAAAATATTTGTCTAATTTAATTTGATTCGATTAGAAATTAAAATTATTTATTCAATTTTGATACAATTGAATAATTTTTTTTTTTAGGTATCGCACTCGATCTATATTAAACAATATAAAAATTGTCTATAACGAAAGATGATAATATCCGAGTTAACTCGATACCGTATTAATATTAATGCGATTAAAAAATTTTCCAATTATATATTTACGAGAAGGTCAATTTAAACCTTCTTAAAATTAGGGTTAACATTTTATTCAACTTTCATCTTAGTAAAAAATTTCAAACCTTTAACAGGTCATCTTCTACAAATAAGATCACTTTTAGCAATTAACTTCTAAAAGTTCATCCCACTATTCCATAAGTGCTTCTCATTTTTTCACATCTCCGTTGGTTACATGTTTTTCCTAAAACCACAATTAGTAACAATCATCATTTCTCAAAAGTTTCTAAAGGAGTTGTAACTCATCACAAAGAATATTTTTCTCCCACGTATACAGATAAAAGTATCAGAATGGGCACACCAAGAACACCACTTGGCCCCTATTTTAACGTTCGTTGTTTTTTACATGTTGATGAATCATTTAGAAAGTAAGGCTCTTGGAAACCAACTTATCAATATTGAATTACAAATGTGATTTTTATTTCTATAATAATTATGAGAGAAAATAATAGTATCTCAAACTGACAAAATCTGCATTGTTATTTTCCTTCCCCGT
>CATIWM010173597.1:0-11925 GCA_949671775.1 Mallotus repandus
CCCATACCCTGAACTAATTTTTTTGTGTCGTAGAAGCTATCAATCATCACATGATCTGATGGTAGTAACTCTGACATCAATTGACAAATATCATCATAAGCACGTTCAGATATATGGTGATCAGATTTAATGGTCATCAATCTTGCAACAGCTGATAACTTTGAATGATATTTATTCCCAGGCCATATCTCCTGATCGGCAGCTTTCAACATTTCATATAATTTTGCAGCAGTTGGATTTGGTTCCTCTTCAATGACATTAGGAGTAAAGGAAGGGCCGACAACATCCATTACCATGGTATGATACGCATTGGATGGTTGCGGATTGACCCATCCTATATCTATGACATCATTAAAATTGACATCGCCATCCCCATTATCTGCCTCGATAGGTTCACCATGTAGATACCAAGTATAATAACCTCGGACAAATCCATACTTAGCTAAATGATATCTCACAGTATCCACATCTTGAAAATTTCGATTCTGACACTTACGATGATCACATGGACACCTAATCCTATTCTGGTCCATCAATTCCGGATGACTCAGTGCAAATTGAATAAATCCCTCAATTCCAACTTCGAACTCTATAGTCAAACATCCATTTTTAATCCGATAATCAATCCACTGTCGATTTGGTCTCATTGTCTCAAATATATATTTTTATTTTTAAAATATTTTATTAATTAAATTAAGGTATTTTAGTATTAAATAGACAATATACATTTATAAATTTTATATTTATATACTAAAAAATTAAATATTATAATTAACCATTAAAAGTTTTACATCTTTAATAGTAAATACTATATAATTAAAAAAAGATATTTATTGCAAAAAATAAGAATTTATTATAAAATATTTATAAATTGAAAATTTTAGTTTTTTTAATCAAAATAACGGTAGACATTATATCAACAGTGCCAATTAAAATATCATGTCAACATCTCCATACTCAATTTTGAGTTATATTTTCTATACATTTATCAAATTGAAAATTTATATCATAATTTTAGAAATAAATTAAAATTGTAATAAGCCAAAAAAGTTTAGTTTTTCTAAACTATTAGGCCTTTAAAATATTATACTTCTTATGATGTGGGGTGTGTATATATATATATATATATATATATATATTATTTTAAAATAATCAATTAAATAACTTTAAATTAAAAACTACATATTAATCAAATATAAAAAATTAAATATAAAAACAAGAATTTAAAAAGTTATTGTAATAATTTTATTTAATTATTTTTTATTAAAAATACATATATATTTTTAATATTATAGCAATAATAATAATTGAATAAATAAAATAAAAATAGTTAAAATATTACAGATTTTTTACTTTTTACATTAAATAGAAAAGAAAAAGGTAATTTTAGTTAAAATAAAAAGTAAAAAAAAATGTTTAAAGTATAATAAAAATTATAATTTATGATGGAATAGGAAAGTGATGTTTTAAATATAATAATTAAAGTGTTTTATATAGAATAGAACATACATATTATCGCTGCCAGCGAAAGAGTAGTTAAAATAACTATTCTTTAAGGATATTCTAAGGTATAATTCGATTTCTATTATTATCTATTTAAAAGGGGATCATGGTTATTTCCTATTGTATTGTTTATCAATTCATCAGTGCTAAAATTATATGATCTTTCAATTTATCAAAAAATAAAAATACATTAAAACTGTACTAAAATTATATGATTTCTCAATTTATCAAAAACTAAAAATGCATTAAAGCTAATTCCTAATAGTTCAAAACTTCTAAATATTTTTTAAAAATATATGTTTAATGTTTTGTTCTCAGTTGCTTACTTTTCAAAGCCTTAAATTAGCGAGGTTGAAAACACCACCTCTCCTAACCTGATGCGTATATAAAACCAAACCATCACTCAGATCCAGCTAAGATCTTCAATGTTCATGATTTTGGATGTTCTCGTGCACCTCATGTTTCATTTTCTTTGTTCATGATTATGGCTACATATATCATTTTCTCTATACAGGATTCTTGTATGTGTATAATTGGATTCTTCATTTTACCTTTACATCAGTAATTAATATACCACTTTTTTCAAAATTATCAGAGAGATTTTGCCTATCATTTTAAATTTTCAAATGAATTAATAATCAGCGCTATAAAATAGGTTTTGCAATTATTATATACAAATTTTCAAGTCAAATATTAGTATTTTGTTGGAAGTACGAAGACATTGGAGATTGGAGATAGAGGAAAAGTGTTACAAATAAGATTTAAATCATGAAGCTGGTAAACAGCCTCAGCCTTTACTGTTCAATTTGCATTTCATGTGAAAGTGATATATATATATATATATCTTAACCACAAAACACTTGGGACAATGTATGTTCCTGGAGGGTTTCTCGCCATAGAACATGCCTTTCAATATTGATATGTCCTCATCTAAGATGTTATTGTCTGGAGTTTCGTCAACACAATTAACTCATGAAAAATATATTTGCCATAATAGGAGAAAAATATGACTCCACCTACTCAAACTATGTACATTTTGAGTTTAGTTGATGAATTTTAATTGCTCATACATTTTAGGGTTTAGCTAATAAGTTTTGTTTCGTTTATTTATTTATTTATTTTATATTTGATATTTTTAATATCGGGTGGTCACATTAACCTTAATTATTTTGAAATTCGAGTTGAGTGAATCTCATAAGGAGGTAAAACTCTTTGAGTACCTACTCCATACTTAAAATTCAAATTTGAGACCTTATTTAAAAAATTTAAATTTCTCATCACTTGAAACAATGGATATTAGTCAAGTTTTGCTTCATTTAATGAAAATATTTATATGAATTTTTGAGCATAATGTATATATTTCAATTTTTTATTCGATACAATAATTAATAAAATTAAAATACGACCAATAAGAACTATTCTTTTTCTAGAGATATATTGAGATATAAAATTTAAATTTTACCCTTATTAATTTGTAAGTATTTTACATAATTTAAAAAGATATGAAGTTCAAAAACATAACTGGTTTTTGTTTCCCCCACAGAAACTAATAAAATCTAAATTAGTGATATATACATTTTATAGAAACGTAAAAAAAAAAAATTTGGTGTTTTGTGGATGTATAATCGAGAATTTCGACAAAATGTTTGTGTGTATATATGTATATAATATAGTTATATGATTCCTTTATTGTAATTTAAAATAATTTGTAATTAAAAGATCATAAAAAATATGAATCTACAAGAGACGATGCTTTCTATACTTACTCTATTTTAAAACAAAGTAATATACTTTGTTTGATAAAATTTATTTAAATTTATAAAAAATATTTAAACTATTGTGTTTTTTTTAAATAATATAAAAATTAAAGTGTTTTTTCATTATAACTTGATATATTTTATATTAAATTGTTGCATTATAGAAAAATAAACCACTTTTATGAAATTATTTTTAATAGTTTTTATAATTATATAAGCTGAAACTATTTTAATAAATTTTACATAAAATTATTTAAAATTAATAAAAAATAGTGATAGTTTATGAAAATATATCAAGTTATAACTAAAAAAATATTAATTCTTAACTTAGAAAATAAAATGTTATTTCAAAAAAAAATCTTTTCACTTTTTTATGAATAAAATAAATTTTCTAAATTAAGATTTTTTTCTTTACAAAAATATCAATTTAAATATATATATTTTCAATTGATAAAGTGACAATAATACTTATAAGAAATTCAATAATCATAACAATTAATTCTATAAAAATGGTTGAATTTTATACAAAGTATTAATTTAACCAAAAATATATATATATATCAAATTATAACAAAAAAAAATTCTTATATTTGTGAAAAATAATATTATTTCACAAGAAGTAAAGGAAAATTTTACATTTTTCATAAATTTTATTAAACTTTTGCAAATAAAGGAAGTTATTTTGTTTTGAGTCAAAGTAATTGTAGAAGCCACCACAAGAGATATGATACGTGAAACTTCTCATCATTAACACTTTTTCTTCTTTTTTTCCGTCTCTTTTTTTTAATGTAACTTGATCTCCATTCTTGTATCCGGGTGTTTTTGGGTGGTTTTTGGTTTTTTTTTTTTTTGTCAAAAACCACTCCAACACGCTTTGCTTTTTGTGATTTTATACATAAATAATGTAGATTTGAGTATAAATTTTAAATTTTTATGGACTATATTATGGTTATCTTTTGTTATTGTGTTGATTTTTTGCTATAATTTTAGCCAATATTTTGATAGTTTGATCAATCTAATGAAGTAAAAAATTGATAGATCAAACTGATATTTTGGTAGAAATTTGATGATTTTAATATTTTGTAGGTTGATTTTAGTATCTTAAAAATTCATGTTAAGGTGGAGATTGTTAAGTTTGTAACGTGGATTCAATGGAGATTTGAAAGCATTGTGATTTTGGATCATTGCATGGCTATGCTCGAAATCGTGTTGAAAAGTGTGCTTTTGTCCCATAAGGAACACAAGTCAGAGCATAGGTGTGTTGGTGTCTGTGATGGAATTTGTCATTTTGTCCTGAGAGGAACACAACATGAAATATGGATATGTCGTAAGCTATGTCGAGATTTGCCATTTTGTTCAGTAATGAACACGATCTGAAGCACGGTGTTCTGTAGTTTCAAATTGAGGTCAACCACACAGTATGTCATATGGCCATATCAAGGCCCATGCGCACTGCTTTGTACACTCTTTTACAACATAGTGAAAATTCTCTCCTCATTTATCTTGATTTTTCCTACCTGCTTTGTACACTCTTTTACAACATAGTGAAAATTCTCTCCTCATTTATCTTGATTTTTCCTACCTTAGAGTTTTTCATATAAATTTTTTTATGTTATTTATCTATTTTTTTATTTTCTTTCATTATTTTTTTGTGTTTGATTGTTTGTTTGTGCACTCTGATTATTTTTTCTGTTGTATTAACAAAGTCGTTGGGTTGTGGTGCACTTGACTTCTCCTTTAATGGTGATGATTTTTTTGTAATTATTGCCATTTTCATAGTGATCAAGAAAAAAATCAGACTAATAACGTTGGAGTGATCGGAGAAATGGATAGTAGAGAGGAAAGAATAAATGAAAGGTGGTTGGGAAGAGAGTCGGGCTAATAATATTAATTTTTATTTCATTTTATAAATTTTATCCTAGATAACTTAAAAACAAAAATAAAAAAAGTTAGGGGATATGATTAATTAATTGATCTAGAAAATTTCCGTTAAGAAATTATTGTTTGGTTAAGTATAAAATTAATCTTGTCATTTCAATATATTTATTTATAGTTTATAGTTTATATTTAAATTTAATGTTTATAAAATTAAAAATATTTATATCTTGAAGATATTATAGAGGTAATATATATATATATATATAAAAGATATATTGTAGAGATAATAAAAAGATATTTATATCTTGAAGATATATTCAAGATATAAATATCTTTATAATACCTCTATAATATAATATCTTCAAAATATAAATATCTAATATATCTTATATATATGTATGAAGATATAAATATATATAGTATATATATATATATATATGTATGTTTGACCACGGATTAAAAAAGTAAGGTGGCTAATGGCTAGGTTAGGGATTGTTCGTTTTTGTGTGTGTCATTCATAGTAAGAGATAAAATTGATTGTCGTTTATACTAGATCCACTTGCTTTTTCCACACCACTCCACTTTGTACGTACCATGGAAGTCATAGATGCTTCTCTCGTCTTAAGTCTTAACCCACACCATATGCTAATTAATTATTGACCTTTCTTTTGTTTTTTCTTGGAAATCTTTTCACTATTTTTTTTTTTTTTTACACTGGGAGGGGGGAGGGGGAATACGAACCCTATTGTAAATCTTGGAAATCTTTGCACTATTTTCCTCTCAAGGGTGGAAATATTGTATGAATCCAAATGACCAAAACTCCATGGGAATGTTCCTGTTATAAAGTAAGTGATGCCTATAAATTCAACTCAACCTCAGCAACATTCCAAACATGGGCGGAGAGAGGGGCCTAGAGGGAGTCTGGCCCTCTAATTTTTTAACATGTGTAAATTTTTTTATGTATATTATTATTTATAATAATTTTTAATATTTAATAATTATAAAAATTCTAAAAAATTTAAATTGAGCCGAACAAATTATGTCAAAAAAATAAAATTTTTCAAATATCTATTTTTTTAATATATATAACTCGAATTTAAGACTAAATTTAATTTAAAAAATTTAAATTTCTCACTTTTTAAATCAATAGGCATTATTATTTAATATCAATGTTGTTATATTTAAATCTATTAATTAGTCCATCAGAAATGATTATAAATAAAATTTTTAATATTTGATTAATTTTCATTTAAAATGTCGGTGAGCTTTCGTCTAGTGGCCAAAAGAGCTCCCAAAAAATGCGAGGGGATTCGACCCTCCCACTGTTTAGGGAAAAAAAAAATTCTTCCAAAAAAAATCTTTCTAGTTTCAGCCCTAATTCCAAACTCTGTATTTTTTTTATGAAGTTGCATTACAGACTTCAAAAAACACCAGTTATTTGTCATGATTTCTATATAATTTCCACTCAAGAACTAGTTGAGTATTTTGGTCATATATCATTTCTGTATATCATTACAGACCACAACCAATTTGCTGAAGAAAGATGCTTTTGCATGGGGTAAAATTTAGGCAAAGGCAGCTTTTGTTCAGTTAAAAGAAACCATGATAAACTCTCCTCAAGTAATAGCATTGTCAGAAAAAAAAAATCATAAAAAATGTTATCAAGTGAATATGGTGTAATTTACCTCTTTGATTTCCCTTAAATAAAATCTATTTCATGTTTAAAAACAAACTATTTAGGAAGACAATAGTTTTATGTTTATTTCTCTTAAAAGGTATTATAAAATATAAATTTTGAATTGTAATATGTATGGTTGATTTATAAAATTAATTTTTATGTTATTACTATTTTTATTGTACAATTTATAAACATTTAAGTTGTCCAATATCAATCAGAGAGAGATAGAGACTGTTGTATGAGTAGACATCCATGTTGTCGTCAATAGGATTGAGGAAATCTTAAGTGGCCTATGAGAAAAAAAAAAATTAATAGCATTACCTAATCCAAGTAATTTTGAAGTTGAGGGACCAAAAATTAAAAAAACCGAAAACGAGTGATTAAATAGGAAGGTGGCATATTGACCAAAAAAAAAAAAAAAAGGAAGGTGGCAGATAAGAAGTGAAAATATGCCCTTTTTGTGCTTCCCGATTCCTAGGTCCCCCGAATATTTGTCTCAATCAAATACATGACACGTCCATTTTCAAGAGAGTTGCGCATAGATCGTGAAAATTATGTCAGGCAGGCATCGCCAATGACCCAATTTCAAGCTTTCAACCAAATCAAAGTATATTATTGCAGTGCGAACGAAAAAATAATTAAATAATAATTTTTTTAAAGTATATTCCGTATAAATAAATTTATAAAATTTATTTATAAATTTAAATAATATATATTTAGTTTAAATAAATTTTATATAAAATTTATTTATAATTTCAAATATTTAAATTTATAAAATTAATTATAATTAAATTAAATTTTATCAAAATAATTAAAATTTTTAAATAAATTTTATAAATTTTAAGTCTATATTTTTAAATTATTAAAATACTCTCTTCTTATTTTTATTTTTAAAAACATCTTTGTATTAGAAACCTTATCCTTCTTTTTTTCTCTCAACTTTCACTGTTTTTCTTTTCTAGTCGTTCATCTTTCTTAAGTAAAGAGTAGTGATTTTTTTATCATTATTGACCTGAAATCACTCATCTACAAATCTTTTTATTAATTTATTTTTTAAATAAGTGATTATTCTATATATATTTAGGTTTTATTTTATTTTCGTGATTTCGTCATCTTGTTACGATGTTTGATTTTCGTCTTCTTATTACAACGTTTTGTTTTCCGTCTTGTTGCGGTTTTTTCTTTATGTGAGTGATCCAGACAAATAAAGTATATTCAATCAGACAGAGACAATGAATCAGATTATGATCATCAGTATGTTGTAGAATTGGAGTCATAAATATTCTAGTCACTATAGTATTATCAAATTTGTAGGTTTTGAGCCGATTTATTATGTTATTAACCTGAGTGTTGTTTCATCCTTTATGGTTTTTAGTGAATTCGTATTTGTGTTTCTATCAATATATTTAGTTTCTATCAATAGAATTATTATTTTGTTCAAAACAAAAAAACATCTTTATATTTAAAAGGATATTTTTGACAAAAAATTAAATTTAAAATTTATACCGAACACAATATAACAAAATATAAAATTTATTTAAAATGAATTTCCTAAATTATTGATTTGAACCAAACATATTTATTATTAAAAATTCATTTGAAAATAATTTTTATTAGAAATTCATTTGGGGCGTTTGACTTAGCTGATTGAGATAGTTGTTAGATGTTTTTCCTCAATCAACTATAATTTAGGTGTTTGATAAAAGTATTATAAAATGTAGAATTCAATTCTTATCGTCGTTGATTAAAAAGATAATCGTCTTTTATTATACAATTTATCAAAATTTAACTCCTATAATCTCTCCATTAAAAAATATATTTTTTCACTTTTACTTTTACTAAAGATTTTGAGTTATGGCACGAATACATTTTGGTTGGACCTTCTCCCCTCGTATTTTTTTTTAAAATTTTTTTGACAAATGAGAAGTGTGCACTCTTAATAGTGGCCTGAATAAATTCTGAATGATTTTTTAGATTATGGAAAACATTTGTTCATTTAATTATTCAGTCTTAATTTATTAAAAAAAATTGACATTCAGTTTGATTTGAAACTGATGCTACCATGACGAATTTCAGTTTAATCTCAAACTAAATATAATTCTTATAAATATTTAATAATAAAAAAAATTCTCATAACCCAAATAAAATTAGTTAAAGCTTAGTGAACTTTAAATACTAGTAGTTTATAAAAAAAAACTCTCATAGTCATGTCTAACAAAAAAATATAACTATTAATAATTTTTCTGTTTTTTTATTAAAAAATTATATAAAAAAAGTATATAATAAAATTATATAAAAAATTATATAATAAAATGAGATAATATTTTCTCCTAACATTGATGCTTTTCAAGTTAGCAATTAAACTTGTTCTGCAAACCAAATCATGGGTATGCTCAAAATCATGAAAAATATATTTCTTTAAAATGTTGATTATTTTTTGGTTTTTCTAGAATCACTGGTAAATGTAAGTTTTGTATTTTTGTCCTTTATTATAACTCAGTCATTTACACCAATTTTTTTGCCAAGTTGTTCAATGTGCAAGGAATATTGAGATTTAAATTTTTTATATATTTAATTTTTTTCTATACTTTTTTATTTTACTAAAAGAATAATTTTTTGTTGGAGAATTACATCAACTGTTCAAGTAAAAAATCTTTCTTTAAAAAAATGATAAAACCCTTTAATAATCATGAAAAACATTGAATATATATATATATATATATGATATGTGCCATCCACATTTTCTACTTTATATCTGGCTAATTTTGTACTCTTGTGCTTAAGAATTTAACGTTTGCATCCATTTACATGCCACGCCACTCCACTCAAAACACATTGACAAGGATATGACTCAAGGAGCTTAGTATAAAAACAAATAAAAAAGTTGCAATTAAAGTAATTTTTAAAAAATATTATCATACGTAGAGTTTAATTTCTGTCATCGTCGATTTAAAAAAAAAATCTTATATAACCTTCCTATTAAAAAAATTATCCATTCATATCATAAATTAATAATAATTTAAAATACATCTATGGATGTCTTTCTAATCAAATTAATTTTATTGAAGAGATGAATTCTTGGTGATATTTGGCAAAAAAAAAAAAAATCTTGGTGATGAGGTCCAAATCAATTGATCTAAAATAAGATATTTAAAATTTACATAATAATATTAAAAATTAAATTATTAGCTGTTTTTATGTGTGGGACTTATATGTATAATGTTTCACATCGATAATTAAAATTAAATATTTTCTTTTTTATTAATACTAATAACTAATATTGTAACTCTAGCTAAGAAGGGCACTGCTTAAAAAATAAAGAGATGTCAATTCATTTTGCAAGCTAATCTTGTACTTGACATCACATGCCTAAAAGAAATAATTTTCTAATTATCAAGTGAAAAGGGAGGGGTTGTAAAGTTAGTGGTTTTTGGGTTAGTGCTCTTTAAATATAATTAACAAGGATTTCTACGAAGAAAAGGAGCAGACAAGCATGGAAGTAGGTAAAGGTGCGATTAGATCCTCTAATTCGTGTGTAATGGACATATCACTTGTAAGCACAATGTGTATTAAACAGTAAGTGGAGTTAGATAATAATGAATGTTTAGCTTAATTAATTGTGATTAACAGCTTTGTGTTTGTGTGGCCTACACAATCAAATTTAATCATGATTATGCACATTTCTTTGTCTCATGTGTTGACAATATTGTTGACCTTCCTCAACTGTTGACCATTAAAGCCTAAATCAATGATTAACATCTCAATCCAACATATAATAATTTTTTTTTTGAAAAATATGGCTATTACATATTAAAATAAGGGAATATATGATGTTCATTCAAAAAACAGTTCAATTATTGTCAAATTTAATTTTTTTTTTAACACTGAAATTTAATATTTAATATGTGTGGACAGAAGCAAAATGTGTGAGCTGCATAAATCTTTTTCTAAAATATTATCGCGATGATAAAAAAAAGTTATCATATGAGCTTATTTAAAATATAATGTGAATTTTTTGTTATTTTCTAATTAATTATGTTCTTCTTATAGTAAATCTTATATTTTTTTTAAATTTTATATAACAATTAAATATTTTTATTAGTTGTCCATGTATTTTTTTTAATTAGATCCATCTGGTATTTGATATCCCTTAGGATTTGATTAATCTGAATTCGATTCAGATAGGACCCTTAAGGGCGATAAAGATTTTATCATGAGTATTTAATATTTTTGCATATATTAGACTTCGAATCCAAAACCAAACTTAAACAACATTAGATTCCAACTATTTGACCTAACGTTCATAATACTTTTATATTTTCTCTTTAATTTGTTTTCTTTATCTATTAATGATACATCAACTATGGGAATTAAGATTATAAAATTTTCAAAAGGAAAGTACAAACTAATTTTTTTTTATTAAAATTAATACAAGTATATTGATGGATTATATAACAAAAATTATTCTTATAAATTTCATAATAAAGAATTTTTTTAAGTCAGATAAAAATTAATTATACATATTGAATTTGACATAACTTTAAAATTTTCCTCTCATAACATATTTCGAGAGAAATATCACTGCATTTCTCATTCATCCATAATTAAAAATAATTTTTGATATGATATGATATGATATGATTCGAGTTATGAATTTAACTCTTATTGGCAAGTGCTATAATTGAACCATTATTTAATTTTATATTTTTACCACAATCTATTGATGTTATAGTTGATTGACTAAAGTTGTTGGAGACAAAACTCGCATTATCTGCCCTGAAATGAGGAGAATTAATATAATTCTTTAAGATAATTAACTATATTTTCATATTATCGTCATGGTAACGCAATGTGTAGGTCATGAAATCTGGTAGTAATACTACTTTCCCTCTCCCTTTGGGTAGGTTGTTGGGTAATATGTACAGGCACAGATTAAAAATCCAAGTGAATAAAGCAAATATTATATGTATCTTCAAGGCTAAGACAAAGAGCACTAATATATACTGATATTTAAGTGGGTGACAAGCACCATTACACCATTTTAAGTCTAATCAGAATTAAAAGCATTAAGCTTATCTCTATCTTTTTTTGTTACTTAAATTTGCATTA
>CATIWM010173604.1:0-10409 GCA_949671775.1 Mallotus repandus
AAAATCATCCTCAACTTGAAGAATGAAGTACCTTTCTAGTTCTCTTCTCCTTTTCTTAATTAAATCTCTTCTTCTTCTTTTTCCTTTCTTAAGCAGATACACTCACACATATAAAAGCCACAAATTTTTTTAAAAGAAAAATAAAAGAGGTTTGTAGAATTCATTTAGAATAATTGAAAGGTAAAATCTCCATTATGGCCCTTAATGTGAACTTCCAATTGTTCATTCTAGGATGACCATTTATTTTAATTGAATTCATATAATCCTAAACTTTGTAATCCTCATTCTTCACTTCAATTTTATTCCTAATCCCTTTTATTCTTATAATTTCACTCATTTTAAGTGCCATCAAATTAAAAAAATTTCGCTTCTTGACTCAGTACAAGTCATGGCTAGACCCGGTATACTAGTCTAACTATATATACTAACTTATACTTAAATTCAATCAATATGCATAATGAATGCAAATGTACCTATAGTTTAGGTACAGGTGTTACACTCTAATCCTCTTAAGTTGATTTGATTTCTTACGAGTTGAGGCATAAGAATGGAAAAATCGAGTGTTGGAATCTCCATCTTTAAGCCAATATTGTTTGGCTCGTTGTTTCCAATAAACTTCCTACTCAAATAACAGAGATTTGTACTTCTTAAGACAATTCTTGAATGCATATAATCCAACTATATCACGTCTTCTTCTTAGAGAACCCAATTGATTTCTACATTCAAGTAGTTATATCTTAAATTGAAGTTTCCAAGAGTGACCCCAGTTAGAAAGTTTCTAACCACACACCGCAAGCTTAGTTAATAAATCAGAGCCATTATATTGATGCCAGCTATCAGAAACAATTTGTGCACAAGCTTCAACTTTTAACTATGAATTCTCAAATCTAAAAAATTGAGATCTCAGAACATATATAAACTTATTACATGTAAGAAAAATAGGAAGATGATTAGAAGAAGTGATATTGAGGACTTTCAAAGAAGCATTAGGGAAAAGACACATCCAATCCTTTGAGGCAAAGCTTCTATCAAGACATTCCTCCACCCAATTCAAGGTAGCTCTTGCCTTTTCCCAAGTATATGGATGACCTTCAAAACCTAAGTTAGATAAACAACAGTCAAGAATGGCACTCCTGAACCCAGATAATAGCCAGTGAGTATAAGCCTGCCCACCCCGCTTCTCAGAGGAATGAAGAATACAATTAAAATCGCCAAGAATATACCATGGCAATAAAGATGACTGAGTAAGAGAACGAAAACGCCACCAAGTCTCCTTCCTATGTGACAATTCTGGATAGCCATAAAATTTGATGCACCTCCAACACCCTAAACTTTCACTGTAGACTATGAAATCAATATAATTTAGGCAAGAATCCATAATTTCAACAGTAATTACATCATACCAGAGAAGGGCCAGCCTACCACCCCTACCAATACATCCACTACATGCAATCCCTTAAGACCCAACTTATTTATAATCCAAGAAAACCTACTTTCTAAGGCCAATGTCTTACTAAGAAACACTAGACTAGGCTTATTAATTAAGACCAAGTCCTGTAGAATTTGAATTGCACGTGGGTTGGCTAGCCCATGATAATTCCAAGCAATACAACTCATTGTCCTAGGTGGGCCTGGTGACCAGATTCTACCTCTTTCAAATGATTAGTCACAAAGTCCAGAGCCATAGTGTTTGGCCCAAAAACCTCAGTGTTGTGTCCAAGTTCCTGCAAGAAATTTCCTTGTAAAGAAGAACCGTTAGAATCAAGATCATGATAGAACTGAAAGGAGAAAATTTGATTACCCAAATCTTTTATGCAAACACCACGCGTAGAGCGCTACAATGTTGCAAGAGTGGTCTTCATAGCATTGTAGTTGATAGTCTTATCAGTTAAGAACTTCCCCAGCAAATACAAACGTTTAGTTGTAACCACAGCAAGTGTTTCAACCGTTGCAATGACTAAACCTGCATCACCCTCATTGCCATTGTCATCAATACTTAAATTTTCATATTCCTGTGCTAAGTCCATACTGCCTACCTTACTTCGAGCACTGAACATTGATCGAAAGAGAGACACAAAACTAAATAAAAACAAACTGACACTTTTAGAAAAAGCAACTTGCACTAACGCAAGATTTCAACCCTTATTAGGAGAACAAGACCGCCCATGTTGATACTTAAAATATTATTATTAAAAAATTATATAGCAATAACTATTAAATCAGAAAAAAACATTTTAAATTCAAATTATAATATAATTGCATTAAATTAGTTCTTAAAAAATTATTATTATTATAATAATATTTTTCAAATTGAATTAAATTAGTTAAAAATTAGTGAACTCTGAATGCTAATGGTTTATCCTAAAAATTTAAAGTAAATTACATTTTTCTCCCTGAAATTTGACTTAATTTATTCATATACCTAATTTTTTCAAATCAAATTTTCGTCTCCTTAATTTTTATTATGTTAACATTTAAGCACTTCCGTTAGGTTTAAACTTATTTTTTCTATTAAGTGCTATATAAAAAGATAAAAATGCTCTTTCAAACAATAAAAAACTATAATTAATTATAAAATATTGATAATATTTTAGTCATTAATTATATTTAGTAATATTAAATATATAAATTTCTCACATACTAATGATATGGTTCATAAAAGAAATTAACCATATCATTAGTATTTTATTGTAGTTATAACCAAGAGAATAAAATTAATTGCATATTGCATTAGTGAATCAAATACATGTATAGGATTATATAAATACAATAGGTGGTTACACATAGTTACAACAAATAGAACAAACTCTATATTTAACGTTTATTTTCTAATATGCCCCCACAAGCTAAAGGCAGAATGGAGAGCAACTGAAGCTTGATAACAAAAAAAGAAAATGTTTGCTTAGGGAGCAGCTTAATAAGAAGGTCTGTTAACTTATCAGATGAGGAGATATTGTCAACCGAAAGCTATTTTAATGCAATAAGATTGCG
The DNA here is from genome assembly GCA_949671775.1 of Mallotus repandus. Lineage (NCBI taxonomy): Eukaryota > Viridiplantae > Streptophyta > Magnoliopsida > Malpighiales > Euphorbiaceae > Mallotus > Mallotus repandus. The sequence continues at coordinate 2,992 of CATIWM010173604.1, forward strand.
AACACAGTGGTAATCGACTTCAACATGTTGAGTGCATGCTTGAAAAACTGGATTAGAAGATAAGAAAACAGCCCCAAGATTATCACACCAGACATGAGGAGTTTGCTTGAGAATCATTCCAAGCTCATTAAGTTAACAAAAGAGCCATTTGAGCTCCACACAGAAATCTGCAATAGCTTTGAACTCGGGTTTAGTGGAAGAGCGAGCAACTATTTTTTATTTTTTTAAATTCCAAGCAATTAAGTTATTGCCAAAATAAATGAGGTAGCCACTAGTTGATCGATGATCATCTGGACACCCTGCCTAATCTACATCACTATAAGCAACTAAACTAGGATTTGGTACTGAAGTTAAATAATCCAAGAGATAAAGTGCCATTCAAGTATCGCAAGACTTGTTTCAATGCTCGGAAGTGTGCATTGGTTGGTTGATGCATAAATTGGCAAATGTTAATAGCAAAAGAAATGTCTGGTCTCATGATACTAGCATATTGTAAGTTGCCACAACACTGGTGGTGCTGTCGTGCTTCGTCTGGTGATAATAATGTGCCCATCCGAAGATATAGTGTTTTTCTAGTAGGCATAGGTGTGGAACACGGTTTGGGATTAGGCATATTAATTTTAACTAAAATATCCTAAAGATAAGACTTTTGAGAAAGAAGTAGACCTTTAGGTAAATGATGAACTTGAATACCCAAAAGTAGTGTAGACGACCAAGATCTCTCAACTTAAATTCTGCAGATAGTTTACGGATTATTGATTTAATAACATTGTTACTACTGCCTGTGAGCAGTATGTCATCAACGTACATAACTAAAAAATATTGAGAGCCATGATGATTATAGGTGAACAAGGAAGAGTCTGAGTTAGAACCAACAAAACTAATATAAAGCAAATAAATGGCCAGCCATTGAAACCATGCCTGTGGTGCTTGTTTGAGGCCATAAAGGGATTTAGTGAGTTTACACACATAATGCGAAAAGGTTTTATCGATGAATCCCTATGATTGTTGCATATAGACTGCTTCATCTAAATTACCATGGAGAAATGCATTGCTAACATCAAGCTGATTAAAAAACCATCCACGATAAAGTGCAACGGAAAGAACCATTCGAATGGTGATGGGTTTGATAACTCGACTAAATGTTTTATTATAGTCTAAACCTTGTTCTTATGTGTAGCCCTTAACTACTAATCGTGCTTTCAACCTTTCAATGGTGCCATCAACATGTTTTTTTATTTTATAAACCTATCAACCATAATGTTAACATTGGATGGTGGTGGAACTAAGGTCCAAGTATTGGTCTGGTGTAGAGCATCGGTCTCTTAATTCATGGCATTACACCATTATGAATATTTCGATGCATGAGAATAAGATGTGGGTTCAGTTGAAGGGAGAGAGAGTTCATTTTGGGGAAGATATCGTGTGATGGGTTTAGTATATGAAGAATTTGACACTACATGATATGGGGTAGTAAGTGGCTTCAGTAGTGTGATATAGGCAATATATATTTTAGGTTTTGAATGATGGCGTAACACCATAGGATGTGTCTTTTGTGGTTGGGCAGGTAAAATCGTTGGTGGAGTTTTTTGGGATGAGGTGGAAGTGGAGGAGGGGTTTGTTAGAGAGGATAAAGAGGCATCGGGTTCAATGTTTGAGTGGTTTATGAAATCAACAAAAAGCTTTAATCCTTCAGGTTTGAATATTTGAATATGATGCAATTTCTATTGGTGGACAGAGTGGGATAGAATGGGTGAGTGAGAAGTAGTTATAGGTGATGAGAATTGTGGATTTCGGTTTGGAGGAGATAAGGAAAAGATTAAGTGAAATTAAAAGACTTACCTGAATTAGGATTGTTGGTTGGTGGATGAGGCAACACAGGTGGCGGGTTGCTTGTTGATTTAAGCGGAGTAGGCACCGAATATGTGAGATGCATCCAAGAAGAATCGAGTGGAGTTGACTTGGGCTGTGACTGAGATTTTGTTGCAGCACCAGTAGATAATATTTTAAATGGAAATATTTTTTCATCAAATTGTACATGTTTGGAAATGTAGAGATGGCCAACGTCTTTGTCAAGGCATCTATAACCCAAATGATGTGTAGAGTAACCCAAGAAAAAACATTGCTTAGTCCGAAAAGAAAATTTATGTCTATTGTATGGACGAAGAAGCGGATAAACAACACAACAAAAAATCTTCAAAAATAAATAATCTAGTGAAGCTTGATACAGTTTTTGAAAAGGAATTCCTTGGGATAAAGCATTACTAGGTAGATGATTTATTAAAAAAACTGCTATCTTAAAAGCATACTGCCAATATTTAAATGGTGCACCACAGTGATCAAGTAAGGCCAACCCAATGTCAACAATATTCTGAATTTTGTGTTCTGCAATTCCATTCTATTCATGTTTATGCAGGCAAGAGATGCAAGAAGAATGCCTCAATTCATAAATGAGTAGTAAGAGGTCTATATTCACCTCTCCAATCCAAATTAAATGATTGAATTTTGCAACTCAATTGATTTTTCACCATTTTTTGAAATTGATAAAAAATTGAGGAAACATCACTCTTGTGTTTAATAGGAAATAACCAAGTGAATAATGAAAAATCATTAATAAAAATTACAAAGAATCTATCCCCAGTTGATGAACACATAGGTACAAGACCCTAGACATCAGAGTGGATCAGTTGTAATGGCCTAGAACTCCGATGATGAGTCAAAGGTAAAGAGACTCTATGTAATTTTTCAAGACAACAAGCTTCACATTTGTCACCGGCGATTTTATTTGAAGAACAAGCCAATTGAAATTGACAAACTAATACACGCACTGTCTTATAAGTTGAATGACCAAGTCGATTGTGCCACTCCTCCAAAGTGGCCAAGAATGTTGTGGCAATATAGTGTTGATGGCAATGTGAAGTGTGGCGTAACTTATATAGTCCTTAATCAAGTGCTCCACGCAAAAGTGGTGTCTTCGTTGTTCGGTCCTTGATAATGCAATGATCATCATAAAATTCAATAAAACAGTCATTGTTAGTACAAAATTTTCAAACAGATAACAAAAATCTTATTATAGTAGGAACATGGAGAACATCCTTCAATGCAAGTATTTTGGATGTAGAATATAGTTGACTAGTACCAACATGAGCAATGTTTAAACCTTTATCATCACCAACAACTAACTGATCCTTATCTTTATATTCATCAGTAAGAGAGAGAGAACTCAAATCAGGAGTGACATGGTGTGTAGCTCCTGTATCGGGATACCATTGAACAAAAGACAATTTGGACCGAGAGGACAAAGAATACTTAATAGGTAGAGTAGTTAAATTAGCTTGAGCAGAGGAATTGCATATTGGATCGTCGACCATCAGATTGATAACCAGCAGTGTCATTAAAATCAAAACGACAACAACATTAAAGGGCAGTGTGGTTGTGATACCCGCAAATCTGACATGAAACTGAGAACCGATTAAATTGTCGACCACAAGAAGATGAAGTAGAAAAATTAGATGATCCGTCATTAGAATGATGAGCAATATTGATATTAAGAAGAAGAGGTTGCTGCATTTTCAGTAGAAGCTCATGTGTAATAAGTTGTCCATGTAAATCATGAAAAGTAGGCGGAATTAACCGTTGTTGAAGAGCAGCAATGATAGGATTATAATTTGCTCCAATCTAACAAAATATGATAGCATTGAACTCAGCATCAGAGATTGGTTGCCTTGGAAGTGTTAAAGAATCACAATAGTTTTAGCTTGATATAAAAATTGAGAGATAGATTTATCATCCTTGGAAAGATTATGGAGCTCAATGTGTAGTTGTATTTTTTGAACATGACTAATAGTGCCAAAAGTAATAGCAAGAGTGTTCTAAATGGCAGCTGAGGAATTCAAACCAATTAAATGGGGATAAATTTCTTTAGTGATGGAAGATAATAGCCATGAAAGGAGTAGCTGATCCTTAGTAAACCAGGTGATGTAATCTTGATTTGGTTCAAATTGGTTATTTTCAGAATTGATTCGTTCCTTTGGTGGACATGGTTAAGAACCATGAAGTATGCCATAAAGATTACAAAAATTTGAAAGTGGGGAAAAATGAAATTTTCATGGGATGTAGTTTTTAAATATCAATTTTATGGAGAAACTTTGTTGGATTTGTGTTTGTGTGGTTGCAAGAGAAGGACGATTAGGAAAGGAAGGCGGTAAAGAAATAGATGAAGTTGAATGAGCAGAAGAAGATGAAGAAAGAGATGAGAAGGATGTTGTCATCTTGGTTTTTGCTTTGATACTAAGGTATAACTAAGAGAATGAAATAATTATATGTTGCATTAGTGAATCGAATACATGTATAGGAATATATAAATACAATAGTTGATTATACGTAGTTACAACAAATAGAACAAACTCTATATGTAATATAACAAACTCTATATTTAACGTTTATTTTCTAATAATATGGATCAAATAGCCTTGTAGTTTATGGAGCATTTAGATTCTGAAAAGAGGGCTAAAGTGTGCAATAGTACTTTGAAAGCCTCTAACTTTAACACTGGTATGGAGTTACGGGGTCATAATATATCAAATCAAAACCTATTTAAAAATCTATACCTACCCATTGCAACCTAGTTTTGGGTCCAAATTTAACTGTTTAAAACTTCGTTTTGTGCTTTAAAGTTTTATGTCAGTTTTTTATTATTTGCGAATTTTATTTGACCTTTTGATCCTTTTCTTTTTAGGATTTTATCATTAGCACTATTTATTCATTATATTTTTTTTTGAGAAACAACTTTTAATTATTTTTTAATACAAAACTCTATTTTTTAAAATTTTCGGTATTCAGTTAAATCAACAAAATTAATGTCTATTTTCTAGCATTCTGAATCAATAAAAAATAAAAGATTGAATTTTGACATTCTCACTTGAATCAACATATTTCTAATTTCATCCCTTTATTTGATAGCTTCCGGTATGTTTATATATATATATATATATATAAATTTTAGTGGGTGCAGAAAGATTTTAAATCCTTATCAACATTCTTACAAAGAATTAAACCTATAACTTAAAGGTCACGAGGATTTTCACCTTTACTAATTAGGTTAAATTTTCACCTTTATGAATTAAGCTAGAATTCATTGACATATGGATAAGAGATGACAGATAAATAGCCAGATAGAGATGAAAAATATCATCCAAAAGCATAAAAAGACCTTAATGCACAAGTTGCATAGCGACTGCGACATTGCCCACATCTATCCGGTAAGGGTAGAGTGGCTGCTAGGAGCGGAGGAGTTAGAGGGGACCAGTTGATGGAGCCCTTAGCTAGCCACCATTCACCCAATCACATAAAATATATATAATTTTACATTTTTTCTCTTTTATAGTTGTGAATATTATTTCCATTTTCTTGCTTAATTTGATTGAATATGATGGGGAATCATTTTATATACACACATTAATGAGTCAAAGTCACTTTTTTAAGATTGCAACACCCAGTTAAATTTATACTGATTAATCGTTATACATCTACATCACTGAAATTTAAATTTTTATCTTTCTTGACTTCTTACCATTTTGACAATTTTGTAACTTTGTTTGTAAAGTATTTAGAACATGATTTCTTTAGTTTTCTTTTAGTAATGAAAAGATAAAAATAAAATAAAATTTACATTTGTTAACTATAGTTTTATATTATGAACAAAATATTATTTGTAAATAAACTATTTTATACTTATTATATTTAATGGTCGGTTGAATGATAATTATTTTAGAGTATTTTCTTTGAAAGAATATTTCAGAGTATTTCATGTTTAGATAATGAGTGAACAATACTTTATTTTTATCATTTGTTTGATCGTGTATATATATATATATATATATTTAGCCTATTAGTTTAAAAAATCTAAATTTTTTTAGATGTTGCGATTTTAACTTACTTTTAAAATTTTGGCAAAAGGTTTAAATTTGACAAATTAGTTATAATTATAGTCCAAAATTGATTTTGGTCAAAATAGAGTGTGGAGTCATTTGATCTGACATTCTAAATGACACTATTAATGTAAGGCCTATTGTCACATCAACTTAATTATTTGCATAAAAAACTAAACATTTTCAATTTGTAGTAATTTTGTTCCAAATTTATAATTTTGGCCTAAATATATTTCTTTTTAAAAAATAGTATATTTTATTATTAATATATTTAATATTTAGTAGTTAACTATAACAATAAAAATTATGAACTATTTTCATAATTTATAAAAATTTAAATACACATTATACATTAAACATTTAATACAAAAATACATTAATCTAGTTACTAAATTTTTAATTTTTAATTTATTTTAAAATAATTTAATATTTACGTAATTAATAACTAATATTTAATCTAATTAATAAAATATTTATATAATTTTATATTTAAATTAATTATTATTTAAATATAAATTTTTAATGTGTATTATTTATTTAATACTAAAGTACATCAATGTATTAATAAATTATTTAAAAAATAAAATGTTTCACATAATTAATAACTATAAATATTAATAAAATTAATTTATGTCCCTGCATGTATAAAACATCAAAAATATCAGTGCATATATTAAATTTAAATGCATATGTTTTGAAATTTAAGAGATAATATAATACTAATGAAATTTTTAAACCATGTATTACTATGTTTTTAATTTTAATGCTATTTTTAGTTATTAATTATGTAAATATTATTTTATTTCAAAATAATTCAATAATTAAAAATGTAATAATTAGATTAATGTATTTTAGTGTTAAATGCATGATATATATTTTTAAATTTTTATAAATTAAATAAATAATAAATAACTTAAGTATTATAGTTAACTACTAAATTTATATATTTAATAATAAAATATATTGTATTTAGAAAAATTAAGATATATATGCAAAATTAAAATTTTAAGATAAAATTGCTACAAATCAATAATATTTGGTTTTATACAAATATTTAGTTAATGTGATAGCAAGCTCGACATTAATAGTGCCACCTAGATGTCACGTCAGTACATTCACACCCAATTTTAATCAAAATTAATTTTAGATTATATTTGCTACTAATTGGTCAAAACTGAATATTTTTATCAGGATTTTAAGGTGGATTAAAATTACAATAAGTTAAGAAAGTTTGGATTTATATATATAAAGAAAAGGGGACAGATAAAATTATTAAAAAGTTTTCACTCATTATTATATAAAAATTAGATAATTTAATCATTTACTAATAAAAATTTAATTAAATTAATTAAAATATAATTTAATTTAAATTAAAAATATATTTTTTATTCTAATTAGACTAACTTCTATTTTATTTTTAATAAAAATTTAATTATTTAAAATGTAATTCTAATTTAATTGAAAATATATTTCTATTTTAATTAGATC
>CATIWM010173652.1:0-10450 GCA_949671775.1 Mallotus repandus
CTTTTGTAATGTAATTTGATCATTCATATTCTATGCATGCAGACATTCCATAAAACAAAAGACTTTCATCTCAATAAATGGTAAGAACCATTAGCATTTCCTACATGCATGCAAGAGCACTTGCATTCCCACCTACATACACGCATGCATGAACACTCGCATTTCCTCTTTTTCTTCCTAATGTACAATTACTCACACATATGCATTCTCGTAAATGACATCAAGGGGCAATTCTATTCTTTTAACATGACATGCATGCATCATGCATAAAAAAAAAATACTCTTCCCTATCATGCAATACAATCATCAGCATTCCCTACATTGTGCAAAGATAAACAAGCTTCTTTATCAAACAGCATGATTATCATTATTCCCTTCATACACTCACACATGAATCTCATCATATAGCACAGTCATCTATATCATATACATTCACACATTCATGCACATACCGTAGAAAAAGTCAAACAGTTACCCTTTGTCCATTACCAATATCTCATTGGCCTTAGCATACATGCATATATCATAATAAGGTGCAACTGTCAGCATCACAAAAATGCATACATGAGTGCATTTGCATACAACATCCCTCAATGGAATCAATGAGTGACCATAGATTCTCATGAAAGACCCGTAAAAAAATATAGTTTAATAGAAAGCTGCAGTCAAAAGGTTTTAGGCTTTTTTAACATTCATTGGCTGCCCCTCACAAAACTCTTTTACCTCCCAAAGGCTAGCTTTAGACCAACAAGCTTAAAACCCAAAAATTAAAAACCAACATACCTTGCCTAAAAGCTACCATAAGATTAACTCAAATACAATAGAAAAACCTCAGAACCTCCTAAACTCCCCAAAAGCCACATAAACAAAAACCAATAAAAATTGCGTCATTGCACCCAAACATGTGCATGGATAATCTTTGGGCCACATCCTATGCATGGATCATCTATCAAACCATTTTCACTCCCTCATCTGATAAACAGCTTGACTGAGTGCCTATGACGAGAAAACAAAATTCGGATCAAACAAAGAAAATGAAAGAAACCCTAAGGTCAATAGCCAAAGCTCCAACACCCTCTCGGTTATTCTTGACACATAAGTCACGCTTCAATTCTACCTAAAGGCTTTCTCCTTTTTTCAAGTAAACAAGTCTTAATCTTTAGATATTCTAACTTCATTTTGACAATCTACCTCTTTCCCCTGCCATCAATGACCAATCTCAGAATGGTCTTCCCCTGCATCAAGCATGCATCATAGGTATAGCATACACAAACACAGAAGTACATGTCACCAACAATAAGTATTGTGTGCACAAATGTTAGAAATATGCAGCATAAGCATAACATGCACAAACATGGAAAACATACATCATAAACATTTACATAGAAATACGAAACATGTAGGAACATATGAGAAGCCATAAACCCAAACATTCAAGGAATATTATAATGCTCAAGGAAGTCGAAAGCATACCACCAAAGGTTCTGAGGCATCCACATCAAAATGAGGACCGTATTCTCAGGGGGCAAACATCTACATCGGCAGTAAATAGGCAAGATTTGCACCTGATAAGACATAAACGCCAACTCTAAAAGCCTAGCCTGACACTACAGTAAGAGCTACAGACACTATAGCAAGAGCTATAAATACCATAGCAAAATTGGACAGTTAGGGATACACAGACAGCAAGTGCTAAAATCAGATAGCTAGAGCTACACAAATAGCAAGAGCTAAGGTCAGACAGCTAGAGCTATATAAACAGCAACTGCTAATAGTAAAATGAGACAACAATAGCTACATTAAAGCAAGAGCTAAAATTATAGTAAGTGCTACAATCAAATAGCAAGAGCTACACTACATCATGTGCTACAATCAGACAGCATGAGTTATACTACATCATGAGCTACACTACAGTAAAAGCTAAAACTACGACAAGAGTTACGCTACAGTAAGAGCTGAAACTACAATAAGTGCTAACATCGAACAGTAAGACCTACACTACAGCAAGAGCTAAATAACAGTTAAAGCTAGACTACACCAAGAACTAAATTATATGTTAGCTAGAGCTATACAGACAACAGACAACAAGAGTTAAAACTACAACCAGAATAACACATACAGCAAGTGCTAAGGCAAACAACTAGAGCTACAGTCCCCATAGCGAGAGCTACAGTCATCACAGCTAGAGCTACAGTTCTCACAGCCAGAACTACAGTCCTCACAGCTAGAGCTACAGTCCTCATAGCTAGAGCTACAGTCGTCACGGCCAGAGCTACAATCCTCACAGCCAGAGCTACAATCATCATAACTAGAGCTACAGTCCTCACACCTAGAGCTATAATTCTCACAGCCAGAGCTACTATCATCATAGCTGGAGATACAGAAACTACAACAAGAGCTATAGTCGTCATAACAAGAACCACAGTCAGTACAACAAGGACTACAAACACCACAACGAGAGCTTTAATCACAACAAGAGCTACAAAAACTATAGCAAGAGTTGCAGTCATCATAACAAGATCCACGGGCAGTACAACAAGGGCTACAGACACAACAGCGAGAGCTATAAAAACTATAGCAAGAGCTACAATCAGTATAGCAAGGGCTACAGACACCACAGTAAGAGCTATAATCACAACAAAAGCTATAGAAACTAGAGTGAGAGCTACAGTCATCATAACAAGAACCACGGACAATACAGCAAGGGCTACAGACAACACAACGATAGCTATAATTACAGCAGGAGCAACATATGCTACAGCAAGAGCTACAATCAATAAAGCAAGAGCTATAGTCACTACAACAAAAGGCTAAAGCAACCGTGCAAGTTAAAGCAAATCCAAGCATATAAAGAAGAAAGTCGCTCAGAAAGCGATACAATAAGGGTTACGCAACATAGCAAGAGCTACAACCATAAGAATATATCAAGCGCTATAGTTTCAAAACATACAATATGCAGCAATAGCAACATCAACAATCAACAGAAATGACAACATCAAACACAATAAATTGACAAGTGTTGCCATCATCACCACCTCTATACCAGGGAGTGCCCTCTTCCTTCTCTCTCTCTAAAACATGCATTTGGATTTGCATTCATACAATAAAAATAAAATAAAAAATAATAATGACTCTTTTCTTAAATATTTGCAAACTTCATCTCTGCCATGAATTACATATATCAGAGCTGAGTGAGCTGATTTCAATTATTATAAACTTCCTTTAATGCTCATTTCATGATTTCCTAAGCACGATCAACAGTTCTAAGTCAAGACTTTCTAAGCTTTAATCAATCTAATGCTTGCCTACCACCTGGATGGACGTGTAATAATAAATCCATGCTCACATGTTCGTAAATGCCTTCTCAGAACTTTAAGCTACAACTAGCCAAAAAAACTCAAAAATCATCTTCGCTAATCAAGATCAAGAAGCATCTTCAAGAAAATAAAAAAAAAAGGAATGACTCCGAGCTGCAACTAGCTAATAAAAATCAAAAAGTCTTCAGCAACAATCAAGATTGGGAAATCACATACAAGAACATTTAATAAGAATTCCTTCAGAACCAAGAGCATCTGCTACAAAACCAAAAAGGTAATAAAACACAAATCACAAGCACACAAATCACAACTGCACCAAGCACAATCACAATCACAACTGATCACTTCTACTTGACACCTAAAGGGGTGAGAGTAGTATTAGGCACAGCTAGAGAGTGTCAAATACACTTAACATGGCTAGAGAGTGTTAAGAACCCTTAACACTACTAGAGAGTGTTAATCAGGTAAGGGTAGCGTTGCTACTTTGCACGACACTAAGTAGGTGATTGTAGCACTACCTAAAACCATAGTCAGCAGAGGGCAGCATTGCTACTTTGCACGACACTAAGTAGGTGATCGTAGCACTACCTAAAACCCTAGTCATGTAAAGGTAGCGTTGCTACTTTGCACGACACTAATTGGGCGATCATAGTGCTACCTAACAACCCTAGATAGGTGAAGGAGACGTTAACATCAATTAGGTGATCCTAGCACTACCTAAAACCCTAACTAGGTAAGGGTAGCATTGCTAGTAAACCCTTTAACACTACTAGAGGGTGTTAAGTAAACCCCTTAACACTACTAGAGAGTGTCAAGTACAATGCCCAAAGGGGTGGTCATCACATTTGCATATGCATGCCTGCATATCATGTGCCTAATTGCATATCACTATCACGTACTTGTGTCACTTATTTGAATCATCTTGTGTGAAAAATACATCTTTATGTGTATCTCGAATCGCATCATTCTGTGTGTATCCCGAATTGTATTATTTTGCGTAAGAAAAAAAAGCATCATTACCACATTCGTGTGAAACTTGCATGCATTCTTTGCATGAACCCTGAAATTACATCATGCATTTTGTATTGCATTATACATTTCGCACTACATATCACATCTCGCATATATTATTATAATTTTGTGTAAAATCTGAAAATGCATCTTAAGTGAATCCCGAAAATTACATCTTGCATGAATCCCGAAATTTCATCTCGTGTGAACCTTGAATTGCATTCTTGTGTGAACCTTAAATTGCATATTGCATGCATCTCAAACTACATCCTACATGATAGACGAATCTCAAAGCAACAACAAAGATCGAATCACAAATAACAAAAACCAAACAGACGTCTAAAGTCAAGACAACACATCACCTAGGTAAGTGCCTCTCTCCTCAGAAAACTATTTTTGCATCTCTGCATTACTTCGTGTGTATTGGCATCAGCGCTAGGAGGCTATGCAACACACGCGAAGGAGGGGGCAACTGTCATCCATCGAATTTTGACTATCCCCAAAAAAGGTCCAGTGATGAAAACATCTCTCCGAATATGACAAGTGTCTATTCATTTGTACCGCCTCTGAAGTGTGCCGAGAATCTCAAAAGCTCGAACCGAGCAAAATCAACCTTCAAATCATTAAGTTGCACAAATACGAATAATCAAAGTGGTGAGTTGCTCATTTTAAGCAAATGTTGCTCAAAATGAGTAACTCATCAGACCGGTGTTCAATTCATAAGACCATAGTTCAACTTTGTGAAAATTGAAAGTCAATTTTAACAAAACTGACCTCGAAAACACGTTTTTAGGCCTTTAAAACTTCCAAAAGTGATCCCAGAATAGTGTGCATAACCCTGAGAAGTAGAGCGAGAGCAAATTTGCAGCGCATGATCATGCACAAACACATTTTGCTCACGTGTGAAAATGGAAGCTGATTTTGATGAAACAAACATTAAAAACATGTCTAAAAGGTCCAAAACCCCTGAAAAACACCCTTAAAAGAGTGTGATTGGAGCCCGGGAAGGCCATGTGATGCGTGCAAGCATGCATGATAACACAGCTAAGCACGTGATCACGCACTAGGACTCATGATCATGCACAATTATGTGTGATCACGCACCACAGGGTCATGATCACATGTTCTGAGGCATGATCATGTGTTCCAAGGGCATGATCACGCGTCCCAAGTGAGTGATCACGTGCATTTTCACCAATTTTCACACTTTTTGGCATGCTTCCCTATAAATAGAGGTCTCTACCTCCCATTTCAATAATAGCCAGAGCCAAGGCAAGAGCCAAAGAAAAGAATAGGTTAGAGCAACACACACATTAAAACATTGTCATATTAAAGGCTGAGGAGCCCCAATCCACACAATTTTAGCCCACTTTCCACATTTTTCATAAGATTTTTAGACCGCTTTTAAACCAAACCCACCCTCATCTTTATCAAAGCACACTTTAAAAGTATACAAATTTGCATTACACACATCATTTTTAACCTTTTAACGAGGAAAGCTTGAAAATCTCTTGAAGCTAATGCTTAAAAAAAACACAAAATAAACTCAGTCGAATCTGAGGACCAAATAATAATTTTTGCATATTTATTTACTATCCTGCATTTTACTTTATCACCACTAGCAGTTGAGAAATTGTTATGATCTGTGTGATGAGACTTGTAGATGGCGGGGTCTAGCGCGTGCAAGTTTAATGCAATAGTGACACGGTTTGAGCTTAGGGCTCTAGGGAACACACTACTATATCACAAATACATAGCGTGGAGATGAGCAGTTGCCACCCAGGGTAATAACTGGGAAAAATCAAAAGTGATGGTAACTCGATTATCTAATACAAGCTAGCACCACAACCAGGAACTCTAGATACGGAATACCAACTTCTTTTCGTCTCATGTTCATTTAGAATTAATTTATGAATTACTATCTTACACTATACTCAGACGTATAGTGCTAATCTAAAAATACACTACACTTGGACGTATAGTGTTGATTTGAAAATACACTACACTCTGACGTATAGTGTTGATTTGAAAATACACTATACTCGAACGAATAGTGTTGATTTATGAAATTAGCTATATTCACTGTGGGACATCGAGCTGTGATGCTATCACTACTGTGTAGTGTCTTGCTGATTGCACTATAGTTCCTGTAGAACATCTAGTGAACTTGTCAGTTGAAAATGTGTTATAATTCCAATGGAAAATCTAGCAAAAGAGTGTGTGAAAGGTGCTATAAGTCCTGTGGAGCATCTAGCAACTTATGCTATAACTACTGTGTAGTGTCTAGCTAAAGTGAACTCAAAATGTTGTTACAGCTATTGTGTAGCGTATAACGAAATGAACTTCAAATTTATGTTATAGCTACCATGTAGCATATAACTGAGTGAATCGGAGTTATAGCTACCACGTAGCGTCTAACTAAGTGAATGTAGTGTGTAAAAAATGCAGGCATCACCTTTTAAATTTCACATCGACTGGAATTTCATGTTAGCGCTAACTGATTGCTTTGAATATCTCTATTGATTGACTTTGATCAGCTACCTTCATTGCTTGATGACCTTGATTTGACTTGATAATGTCGGTGCTGATGACACATATTAAGTGTATTTTCTTCTGGATTTAAGAACTTGTTCAAGTTAGTTTCAGCATGATGATTTTACAAAAGTACATTAAATTAAGCAAATTCATCATTTATCATAGGATAATGTGCATTTAACGTATCCCATTAATTTTTTATCTTCATGACTATAATTTATTTGCCATTCGCAAAGTTGGAGGTATCATTAACCACCTTATGCTAAGAGTGTTTATTTACCAAGTGAAGAGCTGACTTTCACACCTAAATTTAGAGAGAATTCATTAGACAAAACTTATAGAAATTGAGCATAAATATATCAAATTTCGAGGATCAAAACAGTCTTTGAGTTATTGATGTGCTTTCTTCCTTATCCGAGTATTCCCCCACCTTTCTGATATTACTCAACGTGGATTCCATTGGAAAGGTCCTTTGGATACTCATACTCTTAACGAGCATTGGAGTAAATAAAACAGAAACGTGGTCCTCTTTTAGTCTTCCCCCACCTTTCTTGTATTACTCAACGTGGATACCACCACAAGAATAACATTGATACTTTTACTCATTTTTTAGCATTGGAGTAGATTAGGAATGCTTGATCATATTTCAATTCTCCTCTTAGTATTCCCCTACCTTTCTCGTATTACTCAGCATGGATACCATCAAGGGTTTTTATACCCGTACTCAATTTAAGCATTGGAGTAGATTGGATGCAAATTTAATATAATGATACTTTAAATCCAAGCAATTTATACTACAAGTCCATAGATTTTATTCTCTGTGTATTCTTCCCCTCGTTCAGGTGCAAAGAGAGCATTAGATTGATTAAACTTTAGAAACTCAGCACAAAGCCATCAACTAGACATCTAAACTCTACAAAGCTAATAAAAGAGAGCTATAAAGATCAAAGTTCATGAGATAGGTTTTTGCACATGATCTCCTAAAATGGATGAGTTTACTTTCAAATTTTTTTATTGAGGAAGCATTTTATTTCGTAACTAAAGGGATAGAGTCTTGTTACTTCCCTTAAGTATTTATCAAGACGTTTGTCACACGGGCTGATATTCTGATGAGTGATTGGCGTTTGCCTTCTAGACTGTTCTTACTATTGTGCTGGTTTTTTTCTCCTTCTTCACTTCCTTTTATTTCCTTGCACTAAAATACCAAAAGTTAGTCTAGTCTATTTATTTGCAGACAAAGAAATTTTCTCAAAATGCATCATTATTCTTTTGCAAACTTCCCTTTTTGATTGGGATGATGTCTCTTATCACAGGGGTCTTTGATACTTTGCCATTGAGGTTGTGACCTAGAGCTAAGTTTATCTTACTGCCATTTCCATTGATGTTATAATAAAGGCCTTGTTTATCTCCCTGACATTTCTTATAAAAAGGTTGAGGAGTTAGAGGGCTTTATTTCATGATGAGAGGAATTTCATAGTGCATTCATCTCAAGTATTGAATGCATTCTTTCCTTTTCTAGCCGATGGCTGCATTGCTGGTGTGTTAGACCTTCAGATTAGGAGTTGAGAGAGGCTGAATTTGATGCTTCATCTTTGCTGAAGCAGTCTTGTGGCTGTCAAAAATGCATTCAGGTGCATCTCCTAAAGTATGTTCCTCTTGAGATTGCATTGATAGCTTCGCTCATCTTATTTTCACTCCTTTAGAATCTGACTACTTTCCATTTCTTTTACAACACTAATTTTGAATTTTAGTAACATAGTATTTGTATAATCTTAATTTATCTCAAAATTCTTTTACCATGGAAAGCAAGTACTTCACAATAGATGTACGCAAGTGTATTCATGTTATGTATGATATGCATGATCCTAACATGTCTTCTGTGGAGTAGAGTTATGCTCGCAGCTCAGAGTGTGAGAACAAGGTGCTTTGTTAACAACTTGCTGATTTGAGACTTGAATGCTTCAAGGTTGGCACTTCTGGTGCTAAAGCTTCTAATGTAGTTCCTTTGATAAATGACCAGCTGGCTGATGAAGTCCATGACGTGATGATTGTTCTATGTTGATGAACTATTATTTGTTACTTGTTATTCACTTTTTTTTGCCCCAGAACTCTTCTGCCGAATCCTATATTTCAATGTTCATCTTCAGTATTTGAGTGCAGACTCACTATTTTGCCCCTAAATTGCCCCTAGAGCTACATTCTACATTCTACACTAAGATCATCACTATTCTTAGAGCATAGAGCCAAGCTCTTGCCTCTTATTTTGACTAGATTTATCAACACCTTTTTGGCAAACTTCTTATTTCTTCATTATAAAACTAAAATCTTTTATTTTTCTTCTCTCTTTTCTTTTCCCATGCCGTTATAGCCTTCATTTTCCTCCTCTTCAAATTCATCTCCCCATCCAGTAGGCACCATTGTTTCAAGGGGTTTGTCACTAGAAGATGGCTTTGTGTAAAACACTTTATAGTCAAACTTGCCTTAGGGCTATCCTAATAAATCCTCAACTCCTTATTGTGGCTACTTAGGAGCCTCAAATTTCTCACTATTCTCACTTAATGGCTCACTATCATCTCCAAATTCATCACCCCATCCTCCAGGTGTGATTAATTCAATAGGAATATCATAAGAGGTGGTTTGTAGTAAAATACTTTATAATCAAATTTACAAGAAGGTTGGCCCAATAAATCTTCAACTCCTCTTTGGGATTGTTTAGGGGCTTCAGGAGTATTCTCATTGGTTTTAAGGTCCAGGTCCTCAAAGGAGCTTAGTACTTCTTCCTTACTAACTCTCGAATTAATCATCATAGTGGTCGAGGGTGGAATATTTTGGTAGTTTGGGAAAGGATTATTTTTAGTGCTCGAGTTTTCAGGGCCTGTTGTTTTTCCAGAGTCTATAAGGTTTTGTATTTCCTGTTTGAGGCGGATGCAGTTATCTGCGGAGTAACTGAGGTTTTAGTGGAATTTGCATTACTTATTTAGGTTATACTCTGGGATGTTTAGGTTTGGTGGGTTTGGATTAGGTAAAGGTTGAAGTAAGCCTTTTTACATTAGATGCTCTAGGTTGGTTAAAGTTTGAGAATCTTTTTGGTTGTTTGACAGCATGCACTTCCACAGCTTGACTAGTGTTTCCTTGATGTGTGACCCCAGTTGGATAGTTCTTTGCCCCAGTGCTTTTAGCAGTCTTCTTTTTCTCATTTTCAATCTCCTCAGCTTGCAATCCATCATCATAGAGGTCTACAAATGTCTTCATTATTTGCAACCTCTCAACCAAATTAGGTGACATATTTCAAATAATCATCCTAACTTGATCCTTTTCAGCTAGCTTGTTTTTCATTAATCCTGCCTTATTCATGAATCTAGTCAGGAAATCAGAAAATGATTCATTAGGCTTCTGCTTAGTCAATTCCAAATCCCTGATAGACACCTTAAGCCTGGTATTATGATCACTTGGGATTTGGTTTAAGAGTGAGCCTAGAAACTCTTGTTTGTAAAGTTGTAAGAGTGAGCCTTAAACTCTTGTGTAATCTCAATCTTGTGAATAAGATTGTGGGTGATTGAAAATCCTAACTTGGGGATAAGTTAGGT
>CATIWM010173682.1:0-19183 GCA_949671775.1 Mallotus repandus
TTTCATCATAATCAATGCCTTCTTCTTGATTATAACCTTTAGCTACTAGTCTTGCTTTGTTCCTAGTTATGACACCTTGTTCATTCATCTTATTTCTAAACACCCATTTGGCGCCTATAATAGGATGATGTTTTGGTCTAGAAACTAAAGTCCAAACATTATTTCTCTCAAATTGATTTAACTCTTCTTGCATAGCAAGGACCCAAAATTCATCACTCAAAGCATCATCAACATTTTTTGGTTCAATTTAAGAGATGAAGGCTAAATTAACAATGGACTTAAGTTTAGAACGAGCTATTACCCCTTTTATAGTATCATCGATGATGAGGTCTTGAGGATGTGCTTTCTTGAATTGCCAATCCTTTGGAAGGTTATCTTTTAAGATAGGTTGATGCATCTCCTCATCTTCTTCTTTTCTTGAATTCTCAACTTCCAAATGTTTACTAACATTTTCTTCTTGAGCATTTGTATCCACAAGTTCACCTGCATCATCATCAACACTACAAAAATCCTTTATAGGATCAAGTGAGTTGGATTCATCAAATACTACATGCATGGACTCTTCTACTACAAGGATTCTTTTATTGAAAATTCTATATGCTTTGCTGGAGGTAGAATAGCCTAGGAAAATTCCTTCATTGGCTTTAGAGTCAAATTTCCCAAGATTATCCTTGGTATTTAATATAAAGCACTTGAATCCAATACTCTTAGATATGATATTTTGGGTTTTCTATTGTTCCAAAGGTCATAAGATGTTTTATTTAAAATTGGTCTTTTGAAAAATCGATTTGTAATATAACACCATGTGTTAACGGCCTCCATCCAAAAGTATAGAGGTAAATTATACTCATGAAGCATTGTTCTAGCCATTTCCACAAGAGTTTTATTTTTCCTTTCAACTACCCCATTTTTTTGAAGAGTTCTAGGAGATGAAAACGCATGTGAAATACCATTTTCGCTACAAAAGGTTTTAAAAAATTTATTTTCAAATTCGGTTCCATGATCACTTCTAATAGAAGTAATGCAAAAACCTTTTTCTTTTTGAACTCTTTTTGCAAAATTTTCAAATGCATTAAAAACATCATTCCTATAAGCAAGAAAACACACCCAAGTAAATCTAGAGTAGTCATCAACCAATACATATGCATAGTGCATTCCACCAAGACTAGCAACTCTAGTTGGACCAAACAAATCCATATGTATAAGTTCAAGTGGTCTAGAAGTTGACACAATATTTTTAAGCTTAAATAAGGACTTGGATTTTTTTCCCTTTTGACAAGCATCACAAGGTTTATCCTTAGTGAATTCAAGTTTCGGTAAACCAATCACAAGTTCATGTTTACAAAGATCATTCGATAGCTCAAAATTTGCATGTCCTAACCTTCTATGCCATGTCCATATGTCATAAGAAATAGCCATCAAGCATTTAATATCCTTATTATCAATTTTATTCAAATCAATAACATAGACATTATCAACTCTTTCACCACTAAAAATTACCTTGTCTTCATCAAGGCTACTAACAAAGCAATTCTTAGGATAAAAAGTGAATTTATTTCCCATATCACCTAATTGACTTATACTAAGCAAATTATGTTTAAGACCCTTAACAAGCAATACATGATGTATAGATAAGGATTGAAAATTACCGATTTCTCCAATGCCAATAATCTTTCCTTTTGCATTGTCCCCGAAGGTAACATGTCCTCCATCCTTAGCATCAATCTTGTTGAATTGCTCTTTGTCTCCGGTCATGTATCTTAAACATCCACTATCAAGATACCATTTACTTTTTGTTCTTGTGGACTTCAAGCACACATACAAAACATAATTTATACATTCTTTTGAACCCAAACCTTTCTTGGTCTAGGTTGGTTAGTCTCAAGGTAATCCAAAGGAAGTAAGTATAAGTGTAATGTTCTATAGAAGCACACATTGCTAGAGTGACCTTTGGTCATGCAATAAAAACACTCAACATTGGCAAATTTATTTCTCCTAGGATGATATGCTTTCCTAGTATGTGAAACATGCCTTGTGTATTGTGGTGGTGAATGCTTTCTATAACTCTTTTGAGTTATAGTGTGAGACATACATTGGCAATGACAATGTGTATTTTGATAGGTTTGTGCAACATGTTTATGTGCATTGTGTTGTGTAGCATGCCTATTATGATTATGTCTAGTATACATATATAAGCATGTCTAGATTATGGTGCTCTAGTTTAAGTCTTACCTCGTTGTGTCAATGGAGGTTAAGTCTTATAAGACCTTCCCTTATTATTTAAAACTTATGATCTCTAAGCTTTAAAAGCTTAAGTCTCATTTTGGGAGGTGAAGCTATGGAATCATGTGCTTTAACAAAATTAATATGTGATGATGATGAAGGAGACATCCCATTTTTATATCCAATTCCATGAGTATCTCCACGAAATTTTTGAGAGTCGATAATACTATCTAGAGTTTCTTTTCCTCTCTTGAATTTAGAAATGGAATTTTTTAGCTCTAAGACCTCCTTAGAAATCTTTTGATTTTCATCATTAGCTTTATTAAGTTGGTCTTCCAAGGAACTTGAACATTCCAAATCACTTGCAAGTTTTTCATTTGATTTAACAAGATTAGAAAAATCATTTTTCAAGTTCTCGAATTCCTTGGTTAAGCTAGTAAACTTGTATTTGTAAAGCTTTTTCTTAGAAAGTAAGCTTGTATATTTTTACAAAAGATTACTTGCTATAGAACTTTCATTATCATCATCATCATCATCATATTTACAATAATCATCACAAGAAGAATTAGAAATAGAAGGTACCTTATTTTCATCCTCAACAGCCATGAAGCAAAGGTTGGCAACTTCTTGTTGTTCCTCTTCCCTTTCGGATTCGAAGGAGTCATCCTAAGTAGCTTTGAAGGCCTTCTTCCTATTCTTTACTCCTTTATTCTTAAATTTGAGTTTGGGACACTCACTTCGGATGTGACCCAGTTTCTTGCATTCATAGTAAGTAACTTCTTTGGTTTTCTTCTTACCATCTCCTTCATACTTTTTGTTGAAGTCTCTTGTTCTTAAAGAATTTTTCTTTTCAAGAACTTCTTGAAGTTTCGTGTGAGCATGGTAATTTCATCATCTTCATCACTAGAATCTTCAAGATTTTCATTTTCACTTTCTTCTTGTAAAGCCTTTAATGCTATACTCTTTTTCTTCTCTTTCTTTCCTTCTTGCTCTTCACCTCTTTGCTTTATGGTAAGCTCATATGTAAGAAGCTTTCCAATAAGCACATCAATTGAAATAGTTGTAAGATCTTGAGCTTCCTCAATTGAAGTAACTCAAGATTCCAAATCCTTCTTTGGTAGGACTCTAAGAATCTTGTTGTTTACTTCTTCCTTGGTAAAATGCTTACCAAGTTTCTTGAGGGTGGTGACAAGAGCATTAAGGCGATTTGTCATTTCGATGATTGATTCTTGAGGTTTCATCTTGAAAAGTTATACTCATACATGTGGAGTTGAACCTTCTTGCTCCTTACTTGAACATTTCCTTCGTAATGATCTTCCAAGGCTTCCTATATTTCCTTGGCTGAAGTGCAATGTTAAAGCTTGCCTCCTTCTTCTCTTAATATGGAAGAAACTAGAGTAATCATAGCCTTTTTGTTCCTATGATTCGCTTCTTGTTGAATGGAGTTCCAATTATCTCTATCAATTTTAGTTTCTACACCATTAATTGTAGCTTTAGGTGGTTCCTAACCTTTTTGGACAATATCCCAAAGTTTGATAGAATCACACTCAAGATAAAGCCCCATTTTGAATTTCTAATGAGGGTAATCACTACCATCAAATAATAGTCTAAGAAAAGAAATATTTTGAGATTCACTCCCCATGATCTTGACTTCTAGCAATTAAGTTCCTAGAATTCAAGCTCTGATACCAAGTGAAAATGCCCCAGAGGGGGGGGGGTGAATAAGGCCATCAAACAAAAATTAAAACTTAAAAACAAATAAGCAAAAATTGAAAGAATGTTGAGAAGGAAGAATGATGAACACAAGAATTTAAGGAGTTCAAATTCTCAATAATCCTACGTCTCCACCTAACTTATCCCCAAGGTAGGATTTTCAATCACCCACAATCTTATTCACAAGATTGAGTATACATAAGAGTTTAAGGCTTACTCTTTCAACCTTACAAACAAGAGTTTAAGGCTTACTCTTTCAACCTTACAAATAAGAGTTTCAAGCCTCACTCTAAAACCAATTCATAAGTGTTTTAATGGCTAAACACTTAAACCAATTCCTTTAGAATATAATCTCACTTCCCATTTTCTAAGCCCAAAAAATAGAAGGATAATAATATCTATTCTAACACTCACCAAACTCTCACAAGAGTTTAAGAAATACAAAATGAATTAAAGAGAATTTTGAGAGCTTAATTGAATGCTTTTGAAGTGTAAAATGGATAATCAAGTTTCTTAACCTCTAAATGATCTTCAGAGGTTGTGTTTATACTTGATCAATTCAATTATAGCTGTTAGAAACAATAATTTAGTTTTCAACAAATTCAAAGTCCATTTGAATGAAATTTAGACTTTTGAGTTATAATTTGTCAAGTCTCGGTCGGGATATCATCAGTCCTGGTCAGGATGAGAATTTAGTAGCTATTAATAGCAGTTATATTTGAAATTCTAGTTGGTCAGAAGCATCATTTTGATCGGGATTAGTACTGTCCAGTTTCTTGAAAAATTGCTGAAGTTGGTTCTAATCTGGAATGCGATCAAGGGCATGGTCCCGGTCGTGACTACCTCATCAAGAGCACCGTCCTAGTTGGAACCAGTATTGGGATGGGTACTGGCCAAAATTTAATTTTCTCGTTTAGGTCCCAAAAGAGTGCATATTGTCCCGGTTGGTGTCCTCGTCGGGAGGGCACTCAAGATAGGCAATCTAACATTCAAATGACCTTGAAGATGATTGATTCAGCCTAGACTTTCTCCATAAAAGTTATAGATATTTGTCTTATATTTCTATATCACTGTGAATCACCTAAATTGGACTTCTGTAACTCAAGATATTACTGAAATACTAAGAGCTGCACAACTTAAAATGAAAGCTGCGTATAATTAATTAAAGATTTGAAAAATCAAATGAACTGGAATCTTGACAATTAAACTCAATTCAAAAAGCTTGTGATGTCTTCTTCAAATTTTAAGAAAATAACGTTCTTATTATAAAGCTCTAAAGATGTCAAAAGCCTCCCTGAATCTTAGAGGTCGAATCAGCCCAAGAGCATACTTATCAATCCCGTCCTCCATTTTGACTTTCAATTGAGTCCTAACTTATATACACTTAAGAAAAAAAATTAAATGCTCAAAATTAATTTTTTTAAGATCAAAATCAAGATTGATCATTGTTAAGGTCAACAACTAGCTTGAATAAGATTGGAATATTGCATCAGTGTTGAACTTATAAAAGCTAATTGGTGGAGTTTGCTATCGAGAGAGTATAGGAATAACATTAGCAAGGGATGAGTAGATGGAAAAAGTGAGTTGCTTGTCATTTAAATCCACAAATGTTATTAATTACATTTAATGGTTGAATTTATTATATATAATACATATATCATTATTTTTATATAAATTTAAAATTTTTTTGGTTCATAATAAATTTTAAATTTAGCCCATAAATAGTTTTGAGAAAGAACCAATATGAAACTTCAAAAATTTGCATAATTGAAATTAGAGTTAAGGAACTAACAAGTGCTGAGAAAAGAAGACACTTGAAATTTTTTGAATTTTTCATTGAGGAATTAATGAACTAGGAAGTAGTAGCCTGGCAAGCAACAATGTAGAAATTTGTGTATAAAAGGAAAGAAGAAAATGCAGAAAAAAAAAACAGAACTCAATAAAAAAAATCAATAGACAACTAATCATTAACACCAATTATATCAATCAATCAAAAATGAAATTCAACTTTCAACTTTAGCATAGTTTCTGTTTTCTAAATTTTAGAGTTTATAATCACCTTATTGATATGAAATTTCTATTTTACAGTTTGCAAAATTCCATTCCTATATCATTTAGTTAAATTTATTGAAATCTCATTGAAATTCAAACAAATTATGGTAAATGAATTCAAAAATTCATAATCGTCTATATTAGAGATAGAGATGAGCTTGTACTTTAGTTTAGTATTTTACTATTATCACATTATTGTAACAATGTCTTTATTAAACATTGTTGTAATCTCTCTATTGATTACCACAAATGTACAGGTCTACAAGTAATATAATGATAAGTTTAAGTAAAGTATCGTCTCTACAAGGATTGGCAACTAATCACCTATTAATCTCTATTGTATATGTTTAGAGCTATTAAAATGGGTTGCCTAAAAAAAAAACACAATATAACAAATTAGCTAAAGAATATGGTAAGGCTTTTGCAATTCAGAATAATGAGAAGATAATTAATAATGAAGGCATGTTATTAGGGAATTTGTACACTACATTATCATTAAGCCAAATAATATATTGGTTCAAGTTCTATTGCACACCTCAAGTTTTCTTAAACCGAAATTACAATCTCTCTCAAGCAATGTAAATCTCATAAACAAGTATAAATCAAATCTTATAATATGAATCAATTCTCATTATAAACATACAAAAAGATTATATCTAACTTAAAAGACATTCAACAAACTTATGGAGGATTAGATCTATACAAGCTTTCTCAAGTCATTAAAAGATCTAACAAGCATTTGTGGGTCTATTGAATCCACCATTTCTCAATGCATATATTTAAACAAGGGATGCATCAGGCCTCAACACATTAATCAACAAGCTCAATAAACACTATATGCATTTTACAAACAAAAACCAATATATTAAGTGAACTTAAATCAAATGGGTTTCCAAAATCCCAACAACATTAAGAAACTTAGCCACTCATGGCTATTAAAATTATCATTTAATATTCAAATACACACAAGAGAGTAGAGCAAAAAAAGAGAAATAGAAATGTTATCTAAAAAGCTCTAAATCTTCAGATGGGTCTCTTCTTTTTCATTTCTCCTCCTCTTGGTGTGTTGATTCTTGTGTCTTCTCCTTCAAGTCCCCCTTATGCAATGGAGAATGTGTTCTTTTTATACTCTAAGTAATTTGTGCCTTTGTCCTTTCTAGCCCTTCTAGAACATGTCCTCTTACCTCCCTTGGATTTTTCTTCTAGATATGCACACATTAGCATGTTTACTACTGGAAGCACACTAACTGTGATTGCGCATAAAGTTGCATTCGCAACAGAAGGGCCATTTATGAAAGGGTCGCGCTTCTGCACATTTCGCGCTTATGACAGAAGGTTGGCTATCTAAGAACCTGCGATCATGTATAAGGTCGCACTCGTGTCAAGCTCGACATCACTTGGGGCTGGAGCTGGGCAGGTCTGTGATCGTGCATGAGGCCATGATCATAGCAGTGAATTGGCTCTATTTTTCCTCTACTCTATCTTCCTCTTTTTTTCACTTCTTTCCTTCTCAAATCTCCTCTAAACTCCTTTCCCTAACAAAAATCAAAGAAAATGTAAAAGTATATGATTCTATATGATTTTATAATCTAAATGCTAAGTAAAATGTACAAATGTATCCAAAATAAAGTTCTAAAACTAGGCATAATTTGACACCAACACTCTTGAGAAGGAGGACACTTGGTTCCATTTAAAATACCATGTAAGTTATAAATAGTTGAGCAATGGAGTGAATTGTAGTTTCTAAAAGAGATAATTTTTGGATGTTAACTTGATAGAAAAAGTTTATTGAACATGTTTCGGTGTTATGGGAATTGGAGAAGGGTATGACGAGATGGTGTTGGTGACAATCATGGAAGAAGAAGAAGAAGTAGAAAAAGTGGACAGTGTGGGAGTGGTCATTTTAAGCTTGGCTTTGATACTAAGTCAATAGTCTTTATGAGAATGAATATGCATTGTATTACTTGATTAACGAATCAGAGATTACAATAATGTTTACTATAGACGGTGTTACAACAATGTGATAAGAGTAAAAAACTAAACTAAAGTACAAGATCATCTTTATCTCTAATAAGTTAAGAGTCTTTATAGGAATGAATATGAATTGTATTACTTGATTAACAAATTAGAGATTACAACAGTGTTTAATATAGACTTTGTTACAAAAATATAATAAGAGTAAAATTCTAAACTAAAGTACATTCTCATCTCTATTTTTAATACGCCCCTCAAGCTAAGGAGGATGTGAAATCAACTAAAGCTAGCTAAAGAAATGGGAAAAGAGAGATCGAGACTATGGTTTTATCATCAAATTTGCAATCTGATCGGCTGAAGACAATAAAGAAATTGTGAGCTTTTTGGACATAGCCTGTTGTCTTCATAAGTCAACCTCTACATGGCGTGTTTTGGCATGGAAAACTGGATTTATGGAGAGAAAGATAGTCCTTATATTGTCGCACCATATATGAAGAGGGTAGAGTAGTTAAAAACCAAGTTCATTAAGCAAGTGAGACAACCATTTTAATTCAACACTTACATCAGCTATCGCCTTGAATTCAGATTCAGTTGAGGATCAGGCAACTATGCATTATTTTTAAGAGTTCTAGGCAATCAAATTGGTGCTAAGATATATAAAATATCCACCTACTAATCCTCAATCATTAGGATCGTCGGCCCAATCAGCATTAGAATAGGTAGTCAATATAGAGCAAGGATGTTTGGAAATCAGCAAACCTTGATGTGAAGTACCATGAAGGTAGTGAATTACTTGTTTAAGTGCTTAAAAGTGTGAAGTTATTGAGTGATGTATAAATTGGCACAAGCAATTGACTGTGAAGGAAAGGTCAGGTCGGGTGATGGTGACATATTGAAGACTTCCACAGATTTTAAAACATAGGACGCCATTTGTCTTATCCAATAAGTCACCTTATTTTTTAAGTTGAGTCCCTACCACTATTAGTGTGGAATAGGGCTTACAATTGGACATTCCAGTAGTAGATAAGATGTCAAAAATATAAGAGGACCATGAAAGAATTAAACCTTTAGAGGAAGCATGCACCTAAATTCCAAGAAAGTAGTGTAGGTGGCCTGAGCCACGAAGCTTGAATGCATGAGAGACCTGATGAATTAATGATTGAACATGATTCATATTATTCTTAGTGAGAAGAACATCACCCACATAAACTAACAAAAAAATTTTGAAACTGATTTTTGTTATAAATAAAGAGAGAAGAATCATATGTTGAACCAACAAAACCCATTTGAAGTAAAACATTATTAAGTTTTTGAAACCAAGCCCTTGGTGCATGTTTGAGGCTATAAAGTGCTTTTTATAATTTACAGACATAATGAGGGTACCGTTTGTCAATGAAACCTTGAAGTTGCATTATGTAAACATCTTCTTCTATATCATCATTCAAGAAAGCATTACTGACATATAGTTGTTGAATTTGCCAGCCCTTGAAAACTGCCACATATAGCACTGTTCTAATAGTAATGGGTTTGACTACTGGACTAAATGTCTCACTGTAATCCATATGTATTCCTGTGTGTAACCCCGAGCCACCAATCTTGCTTTATATCTCTCAATAGTGCCATTTTCATGGCACTTAATTTTGAACACCCACCAATTGCCAATAATATTTTTGTTGGTTGGAGGTGGTACCAATGTCCATTTGTGATTACTAATCAAAACCTCCATCTCAAGTTTCATTGCATGTTGCCATTCAGGTATAAGGTTTGCTTTGGTAAAGGATGATGGTTCTGTTTGAGGTTGGTGGTGAGTGCTGTCAGTTTTTTATGTTAGAAGGGCTCGAGGTTTATGTTGCAAGGTAGATGGTCCTAGTCGCATAGTATGTTTGCGTTGAAGGTTTTGTGGAGGTTGAGTAGAGATAGGTTCGGGTTATTAGGGTCATAAATCAATTATATTAAATCCTTCAAGATTATAAATATTTGTTATTGTATACGGTTGAGATGAGATGGGGGTAGTAGAATGTGAAGATGAGGATAAGGTTGGAGAGTAAAAAGGTGTTTGAGGTTTAGATGAAGAGTTTGAAAATAAGGATAAAGGAGATTTTGAAGGAAAAGAAATAACTGAAGTTCTCAAGGACTGGTGCTCCATAGGAAGTGAATAATTGAGCTTTCACCATGGGTGATCTGCCATGGAGACTGACAGTACATCCTCTAGTTGAGAATCACGGAAAGAAACAAAAAATGGAAATAATTTTTCAACAAATTATACATGACGAGAAATATAGAGTTTCCTAGTAGATATATATGAGAGGGAGAGTAACCGAGAAAAACACATTTTTTTGGAATGGAATGAAAACTTATAGTGATTATAAGGTCTAAAGAGAGGATAAATGGCACAACCAAAAATTTTGAAATAATAATTAGGAACTTTATGAAATAATAATTGATATGGTATGTGATTATGCAGGGAACTTAAAGGAAGATGATTAATTAAAAATATTGTTGTCTCAAAGGAAAATTCCCAAAACTTAAATGGAGCACCATAGTGTCCCAACAAAGTAATACTAATATCAACAGTATTATAAATTTTTCATTCTGCCATCCCATTTTTTTCATATGTGTGAGGACAAGAAATTCAATGAATAATTCCAGTTTTTAAAAAAATGTATTTAGTAGAATTAAAGGCTTTAATTTTGCATTCAAATTGTTTTTCTACCGTAGCCTGAAATTTATAGAAGATGTGAGGACCTTCACTTTTGAATTTCATGGGAAACAACCAAGTAAAAAGAGAATAGTCATCAATGAAAATTACAAAATATCGAAAACCTGAGAAAGAACAAATTGGGGCAGGACCCTAGACATCTGAATGAATGAGTTTCAAAGGTTTGGTACTATGATGATTAGTTAAAGGTAAAATGACTCAATGCAATTTGCCTAGGCAACATGCCTAACACTTATCCATCTTTGGTTTTTTCTTAGAGTTAGGTAAATGAAAAGAATGAACAAGATGGCAAACAACTTTGTAGTTGGGATGCCCTAGTCTCGCATGCCAATCTTCTAAGCTTGCAAGATATATCCTGGGAGTAGAATGTTGTGGAAGAACACCTTAAAGCTTGTAGAGCCCGAGCTCAGTTGTTCCTTGAAGCACCATTTTCTTGGACACCTGATCTTTCACAAGACAATGATCAGGGTAGAATTCAAAAAAACATTTATTATCTCTACACAATTTTATAACGGACAGTAATGGTTTGGTTATGTCAGACACATGTAAATTATTATTCAATTTAAGAGGCTTTGAATTAGTAGCAAGAAAGCTTTTACCAATATGTGAAATTGACAATCCATATCCACTCCATAGTCAAGAGTTTTTGTGAGAATAAATATGAATTGTACTACTTGATTAATAAATAAGAGATCACAACATTGTTTAATATAGACGTTACAACAATGTGATAAGAGTAAAATACTAAACTAAAGTACAAGCTCATCTCTATCTCTAATAGTATGGAAGAAGTCAGATTTCATTTTGAGAAAATAATCCTTTTATATGCTTGCATATTAAGTTGAATCCGATTAAAAAAATACAACACCAATCATATTTTTATCAAATAAATATATCATATTTAAAATATATATTGCACATTTAACTATTAAATATAATTTTAAATATGGATGATTTTTTTAACAGTGTAATTACGATATTTGCACTCATAAAATAGGATAAACAATTCCAAACCCCGACGTATATCATGCATTTCTATTGCCTAATACCCCTTACCAACCCCACCTAAATTTCTAGCACCCCAAACAGTTCACAAATTAGAATGACACATACACCACCAAACTTACGATGAGCAGCCACCCACCGAAGACAGCCCCCAAAATTGAAGCTAAACATAATTTTTGGGGAGGACATGGGGTTGGTGAATCGATTTGTCACCTCTTGATTGGTCTTTGATCTAAGAATTTTGCGACACTTATGTTGAGTTGCTTTTTATACCCTTTGGCATAAAACAAAATCCCTTTCAACTCCCTTTTCACCAGCTCCCTCCACCAACATCACCAACTTTTGTATATTTAACTCAACCAAAAACTCAAAAACCTACCAGGGAAGATTTGCAGAACCAACCATCTAGCTTCCCTTCACCCATTAAAAAAAAAAAAAAATCCCATCTCTATTTTCTTCTCTCTTTCTTGAACAATGGAAGATGCCAAGATTGATAATTCCCAAGAATTCATTTTCCGTTCAAAACTTCCTGATATCTATATCCCAAACCACCTCCCTTTACACTCGTATTGCTTTGAAAACATTTCCCAATTCAAAGACAATCCTTGCTTAATAAATGGAGCTACCGGCGATGTGTACACTTATGCGGATGTTGAACTCACTTCCCGTAAAGTTGCTGCTGGCCTTGACAAATTGGGCATCAAGCAAAATGAAGTTATCATGCTTCTGCTCCAAAACTCACCAGAATTTGTATTTGCTTTTCTTGGTGCATCATTCCTGGGAGCTATAAGTACAACCGCCAATCCTTTTTACACTCCTGCGGAAATTAAGAAACAAGCAAGTGCATCTAAGCCGAAGTTGATAATAACACAGGCTGCTTATGTTGAGAAAGTGGATGAATTCGCTAAAGAAAATGGCATCAAGGTAATGACAATTGATTCGCCGCCACCGGACCGATATTGTTTTCACTTCTTGGAGTTGACAAAGGCCGATGAGAACGATATCCCTGCCGTCAAGATTAACCCCGACGATGTGGTGGCGCTTCCATATTCGTCGGGAACTACAGGGTTACCTAAAGGTGTGATGTTAACTCATAAAAGCCTTGTCACCAGTGTAGCACAGCAAGTTGATGGAGAGAATCCAAATCTTTATTTCCATGAAAAGGATGTGATTATGTGTGTTTTGCCATTATTTCACATATATTCTCTCAATTCTGTGTTGCTTTGTGGGCTAAGAGTTGGTGCGGCTATCTTAATAATGCAAAAATTCGAGATTCTTGCATTAATGGAACTTGTACAGAAATATAAGGTTACAATTGCTCCGTTCGTGCCTCCCATCGTCTTATCAATTGCGAAAAGTGCTGTCGTCGACAAGTATGACCTTTCATCCATTAGGACTGTGATATCTGGAGCAGCTCCGATGGGAAAGGAGCTTGAGGATACTGTAAGAGCTAAGCTGCCAAATGCTAAACTTGGACAGGTAATAAAAACTTAACAGTTTTATTTCTTTTCTTGAAGATTACCACCTATATTATTACCGATTAATTATAAAATGTTATAAGGTTATTTATATAATTTACTAACTTGCGCTTTAGTTCATAAGAAATAAGGGTATAAATTGAAATGGGATTGATTTTGAATCTAGTATTTAGTTGACTAAAATTAATATAAAAAAGAAAAACAAATTTCCATGAAAATTACCCATTTTTCTTACCCCTATAATTATCATGGACAAATTAGACCAATTATAAATTTAAAGCTACGGCTAAAAGAAACCTAATTGAAGCGATCAAGCGATGATGACTTCCAGAATATTTTTTGCTAGTATGGCATCATTGATGATTTTCTTTTATTAAAAAATATTAAATTTTCATTGTTATGGCATTAGTTTTTCAAAGAAAATCATCATTATTCTTCAATAACGGAGTTATAACGTGCCTTTGACATGTTAAAAAAAAAAAAGGTGCCTTTGAAAAAAATCTCACGTAAATTAACTTAGGACGGAATCTAACCTAAATAAAATAAAGCGCATACATATATATATATATTGACAATTGGAAAGGGAGGTACATATATATCTTTTTAGGGTATTTTATGTCATTTACTACAAGCCAACAGGAAAAACCATTTTAGGGTAAATCATGTACTAGTTATAAATACGATGTTTTGTGTAGGGTTATGGAATGACAGAGGCAGGACCAGTGCTATCAATGTGTCTGGCATTTGCTAAGGAACCATTTGAGATTAAATCTGGTGCTTGTGGCACCGTGGTTAGAAATGCAGAGATGAAGATTGTGGATCCTGACACCGGCAACTCCCTGCCGCGAAATCAAGCTGGAGAGATATGCATCAGGGGTAGCCAAATTATGAAAGGTTTTTTGCTTAAAACTTGTGTTATTATTTTTCTTAATCGTTGCATATTTCTTCTATTCTTAAGTTTGGCTTAATTTAATTTTCAAATTTTCGGGAACTTTATTATATGTGTCTTGCACGTCAATTGTTGTTTTGCTAAATAAGAAGATTATAAAAAAAAAAAAAAACTAATCAAAGATATTAAAAAAAAATATTTTATGTTTCGTATAAGTAGTTTAAGAGGTAAAATGTATGAACATTTAAATGTGAAGAGCTTCGTATTCTCCTTTTCTCATCTCAACTAGCTAAAAAGAATTTTATTATAGTCAAAACAATAGTTACAAGTCTAAGGGAATTATTTGTTTTGTGTGTGTATATATATATATATATTTGACTCGAAAAAGGAAAAAAATGAAACTTGTTTTGTGGGGTATATGATAAAATCAAATAAACTTTAAAGGTACAAATTAATTTCATTTCATCGGCCTCACTTATATGGCCAATTCAATTCTTAATTTGGAAGATTATCTTATAGTACATAATTTTAGAAGTTTAGATTTTACGGGTCTTTTTTTGTTTCCTTAACAGAACTACTTTTGTATAAAAAAAATAGTAACTAACTTCTCAATCATCTTTAAATGTATAGGTGAAATTGTGTGTGTATATATATATATATAATATTGTTATTTTTGTATTAATAAATTAGTTTTTCTTGTGTTTTAATTAAAGTTTTTGGCATTTCACAGTTGATAGATTTTTATATGAGGATAAATTTAAAGTTTTAAAATGTTTTTTTTTAAAGAAAAGTTTTAAAATGTTAGATGACCAACATTTGATTGATATTGATACCGAAATTCAAAATTGATGTGTTAGTTGAAACAGGAATCCACCAGCCACACAAATTATGGCCTATTTGGTCATATTGAAACTTCGGTGAAATTGAATTTTTTTTTGTTTGTTGGTTTTTTTTTATTGAAATATTTTCTTCACTGTCTTTGTCTGTTTATCATAATTTTTTTTTATGGTTGATAGCCAATTTAAATAATCACACCTATAAATTGAAATATATTCTTCATTGTCTTTTTATCATATTTTATTTCATGGTCTATAACCAATTTGAATAATCACAGCTATAAAAAATATAATTTAATTATAAAAATAATAAAATTTATATTTACTTCGGATCTACTATATTCAGTGATCAAATTTGATAAAATATATTTAATTTTTTTTGCAATTTTTGTGGATTAATTTACATAAATATATGTATAGCTACTATAACATATTTTTATTTGATGTTGATCTTTCTAATTTATATTCTCATCATTTGATGTGACTATTTTTTTTTTTTTTTGACAGTTGAGTGTTTGATACTTTCAACTAATATAACTTCCTTTAAAGCATATATAGATTAAGTGGTCGATATTTATCTTTTCTTTCTAGTTAAAAATTTTTTTATTAATTTTTTAATATCAAATATCTTTAAGATTAACGGGTCGTTTGGTTTGTACTCCTAAATCGGAATAGAAATGGGAAAGAATGAAAAAATAAATAAAATTTGAAAAATATATTTTTCTAGGAAATAAGAATGAGAATAAGAATTAATATCATTAACAATAAAATATTTTTTTATCAAAAATATTTTTTAATTATTTTATATATATAAAAAATTAGCATTATAATTATTTTTATTTATTAAAATTATTTATTATAAATATTTTTAAAATATTTATTTATAAATATATTATCATAAGTTTAAGAAATTATTTATTTTTGATAAATATTTTTACTCAAATATTTAATACATATTTTTATTAATTTATAAATTTTATTTATAAATTTTATAAAATAAAATATTAATATTTAAATATTTGACCAATTTATAATTAATTTCACTTGATTCTAAACAAAATCAAAAGTCATTCCTTAAAAATAGAAGATGAATGATGATTCTCATTTCCATATTAAAATTAAGCCAACCAAACACTAACAAATAGAATCATCCATTTCTATTTCAATTTTTACCTTCATTTTTTCATCAAACAAACGTCCGTAAATAAAATTTCTTAAAAAAATCTAATGAATTAATGTTGACATCACATACTAACACATTATATAAAAGAAAATCTTCATGCTCAAATGTCAAATCCCAAAAAAGTTTTTTTTTTAAAAAAAGTCAAGTCCCAAATCAAAATATTGTTCATTGATTTTGTCAAAAGCATTAAATAATCAATCAATAAATTAAATAAAGAATTGGGTGTGCTGTGTCAACAAAATCTGAGACACTATTTCACCTACCGCTTTAATATTAATATCACATATAATTTGGAGCGTATTATTAGTAATGATTATAATTATTAGTAATATTATCTACAACTCAAACAATAATTAAATTAATTACTTTTCTCTTATTACTTATTACTCCATCTATTTCTAAATAATTATTGTTTAAAGTTTCTACACAGAAATTAAAAAATATATTTAATATATATTTAAAATACTATACTACCTTTAAAATAATTATTAGCTTTGTATAGAGTTTCAAAATAATATATATTAAATAAGGGTGAAATAAAAAAAATAATTAATATATATTGATAACTTAAAACGATAATTATTTAGGAGCAAAATTAAACTTTTAAAACGATAATTATTTACAAACAGAGAGAGTATTTTTTTTAGTCAGATTATAAGGGTTAGTATTGTCAATAGAGTAAGTAGAAAAGGGCGAAAGTCTTAATACATGAAGTGGGGGGAGAAGTGAATTGATCAGACGCTACGCCCCTTAACATGTCTACAAGAGATATAACTATTAGATCAGGTCTTAATGGCTTATTACTTATTATAAATATAATAAAATTTTACCAATTCTGATTTTCAAATTGAAAACTTTCATAATTTTGGAAAACGAAAGTAGATGATGTATAATGTAAAATAATATATTAATTGACATTATTTTGTGGTGTACAAACATGTGCAGGTTATCTAAATGACCCAGATGCAACACAGAGCACCATAGACAAAGAAGGATGGTTGCACACGGGCGATGTTGGGTACATTGATGATGATGATGAATTATTTATTGTTGATCGATTGAAAGAACTGATCAAGTACAATGGCTTCCAAGTTGCCCCAGCTGAGCTTGAGGCAATGTTGATTGCACATCCTAGCATAGCTGATGCTGCCGTTGTACCGTAAGTTTCCCATTTATTTAAAAAAAAAATTATTTTATTAGTAATTTCTAATTAAAAAAACATAATACAAGAGAATTAATTTTTTAATTTGCAAACTGATTATGACAACACCTTATTGTGATAGAAATAAAACTTATTAACACTTTTCAGTATTATTTATGTAAATTAAGCCTAATAAAAATTGTGGTACTTGAGAGTTTAATTGTTTATTCATTATTATTTTTAATTCTACGTTTTGTGTATTTCAGTATGAAGGATGAGGCTGCGGGTGAGATTCCTGCTGCATTTGTGGTGAGATCAAACGGGTCTAAAATCACTGAGGATGATGTCCAACAGTACATTTCAAAACAGGTAATTTTCTTACAAATAAAATTAATTCAGCATCTATATTAAACAATTTAAGTGAAAAATGCTAAGTGCAGTCACCTAATATGCAACTGCACAAATAGGAGTTGTAAAAGTAAGTTTATTTTTAATTTGATTAATTGTGAGGAATTTATATTGACAAAACTATGAACTAATTAATTAATCGTTTTGGTGTGGATGATTTGATGTAATAGGTAATCTATTACAAGAGAGTAAGAAGGGTTTTCTTCACAGATTCAATTCCTAAAGCTCCATCAGGCAAAATATTGAGGAAGGACTTAAAAGCTAGACTTGGAAGTGGTGTTCGTAGCTAGTTTTACTCTCCCTATGTCCAATATATGTTCAGCTTCAGCGTTAGATTAAAAAGAAAAAATAAAAAAGCCAAATGTTGATGTAATTAAATGTCACTCAATTTTTTTCTCTTTTTCTGTGTAATTGTGCTTCAAGACTCAAAGTTGTGAAATCTTTAATTCCTTTATTCAGCGATGAATATATGTTACTCTTCCAAACATAAGGAGAAGAGCTGACCTTTTGTAGTTTGTATTATTATTATTTTTGTAAAAATTAAGATGTGAAGAATTCAATATATATATATATATATTGTGTACTTAAAATTTGTTTATTAAAATATCTAACAACTTTTTTTTTAAAAAAATTACTTCATACTTAATGATCATTAATGATGCAAATTAGGCTTATCTAACAAGCAAAATCCGCAACAATCTATTGATACCCACACCTTAGATCGTTCAAGAAACAAGTCGGGTGGAAACTAGAACCCTTAATTATCTAACAATTAAGAACTCTAACTATTAAGAAGTCGCCACAATTAGATATGGATGTTCTAATTGATAAGACAAGTGAACTATTTAACAACCTATTTTGTTTAGAAAGTTCAAAGAATAAAACTCCAAGTAATTTTGAAGAAAAATTCGTCACTATAATTTAACTGATGAAAAAGATCTGCCAAATAGGCTACAAAATAAACTATTTATAAGAATTTTTAATCCTAAACCTATTCTAAAACAAATCCTTCAAAGATAAGGATAAAAAACTCCTAAAAGATAAAAAAACAAGTCCTTAAAGATAAGGAAAAGTAATTCTAACTAAAAATAAACTCTTCAAAAACGTTTTGGATAAGGAATACATCCAAATTCATTTTTAACACTACTTGTACTAATTGACATATAGTTTGGCTTCATCTTGAGTTTGGAATACGTGTAGCCACTCCTTTGGGCTTAATGCATCCAAATTAGATCCAATAACATTACTTAGGCCTAAATCTTCAATTTGTGCTAAATGAATAAGCTTTAGACCAGAATCAACTCCATGTGCACCAAATGGATCAGATTGATTCAAATTTGTACTTTGAGACCACATTGCTTGAGTGAGCATATGTCATGCTTCCTTTATCTTCTTAGCACATGCCCATGTGATAAAATATACGAGCATAAAATTAAGTAAACCATTTCCTATCTTTACTTAAAATAATAAAAAAGTTACTCCATTAGCTAAAAAAAATCCTAAAAAACACAAAAAAGGCCAAAATTTTCATAACAACGAAACAAAAAGGTTGAAACTTTGAG
>CATIWM010173689.1:0-12380 GCA_949671775.1 Mallotus repandus
ATAGTACAATATATATTTATGAATAATAAAATATGTATACAGTAATAAGATAATATAGAAAATTTTATCATGATTTTAAAAAAATTAAAATGATATTACTCTTTGTAACTAGAAACACAGTAGTGAAAACATCATCAAGAAAATATAAAACACAATTCTAAATTGTTATATTACATATAACTTAGCCACCATTATTTAACTTAAAATACTCTCTTTATTGTATTTATAAAAACAAGACAAAAAAATAAAAATAAAATACAAGGCTTCACTGACAAGGATGTTGGCCAACCTTATTCTGAACTTATATCTACACTCACTCAACTCTGTTCATCAACTATCAAGCCTTGCTATCTGAAAATATTTTTAAAACTGAGTAAAATGAGTACAAAAATACTCAGTGAATAGATATATCAAGCAGAAAATAATTTGGTTAAACCAAACACATTTAACTTCTCAAATGCTAATAATAGAGTATTTTGAAAATCATATTATAATCCGCTTGAAATATCAAGGCCATTATTGCTGCAAACTTATATAAAACTCAGCTCAATAAAACACATGCTTTTTAATCATCAAAATAATCTTTCACAAGTATTAACCATCCCTACAATAAGCATCATAATTTGGCCATAACATACATTTCATCACAAGCATCACTCTCTAGGCACACTTGAAGGTTAACCCTTCAACTACATTAGCACGGAACGACCCTTCTACCTTCACCGTCCTGCAATCAAGTGCCCTGTTGTTTATTGCGCAATAACAACCAACATAACTTCAAATGTGCATATATCATCTCAGCACATTCAACAACTCATTTAGGGTGGTAATACACAAAACCAATACCATTTTCACCAAATAATCAATCAAAACAACATTATCACATTTATGGTTTGATAACCATTCAAAATCAATCAATATTCGTCATAGTTCAAAGAAGTGAAATCAGGTTGAGCATAAGCTCATATCAATCACCAAGTAATAAAAATAATCTCAATTTAGATCACAAAACAAAGCATATAGATTCAAAACATTTAATTCATATGCTTGAAACCTTTAAAGCTTAAAATTAACTTATGTAATTCAAGTATAACAAGCTGAATTAAAATCATTTAAATACATCAATTCAAGCTCATTAAACATCACTAAAATACTCATTTTATAGCTGTTATAAAAAGGCTAAAAAGGCTTGAATAACTACTCACCAATACAACTTATAAATACAGAACCTGGTTCACCGAATTTGTTTAATGTGCACCTGCACTTTCCTTGCCTTTTCCAGTACCTAAAATATACAATTTCATTTATAAATCATTAATATAATAATCTCACATGCTACTCTAACTATGCAGCCCCCAAATGATATGCATAAAATGCAATTAAGCTTAATTCTACAAATCAGCTTCATTGACTCCAAAATAGCTGTTTTCAGGCCTAAATTAGAAAAATCACTACGACCTGTAAAAAAGGAATTTTAACCTTAAATTCTAACCAGACTCAGATATATATTTCTAGTATCTTAAATAAAAATTTTACTTCAATTTCTCAACTGTTAAAGGGCTTAAGGATAGCTCAACATAACCAGCTTCAATAATCCTGGCAGACAGAGCAACTAAAAGTATGACTTCCATTTACCATGTTACAAATGGAATCAGCTCCAATTTAAAACTAAAAAGTTTTAGATTAATCTTTCAAATTTTCCCAGAATCAAACAAAACTTAATTTAGAGTTTTCTAGTTCAAGATATACTAGAAATACCAAGACTAGTTCTTAACTCATGAACTTTGTAAACCTGGTTTACAAGCTAACTTTGAAAAATTTCTGGGACTTATAGAAAAGGAATTTTGAGCTGAAATTTAAATAAATATTATATATATATGTCTATAATATTCTGTAAAAATTTCACATCAATTGGATAACCACAAAAATAATTATAAATAGCGAACTACAACTAATTTAAAGAAACTGACATACTGAGCAGTAAAATTTGTTC
Source organism: Mallotus repandus (assembly GCA_949671775.1). Lineage (NCBI taxonomy): Eukaryota > Viridiplantae > Streptophyta > Magnoliopsida > Malpighiales > Euphorbiaceae > Mallotus > Mallotus repandus. The sequence goes on from CATIWM010173689.1 coordinate 1,994, forward strand.
TCTTATTACCCTAACATAGAAGCTGAATCAGATCATGTTCAAAGAATAAAAATTTTATATAAATCTTCAAAGTTTCCGGATCATCAAATAAAACTTAATTTGGATCTCTCTATCTCAAGATATGATCAAATTACAGAGACTGATAAACCATAATTTAACCCGAAATCTGCAACTTAAGAACCCTAAATTAAATCAACCAAAACACTAAAATTACTTACCAAATCAATCACCAAAGTCTTCTAGGATGAATATTACAGCCTTAATTGCACTTTAGATCTTCAATTTCACTTGAAAATCTAACCTAAACTTGGAGAAATCAACCAGCCCCTTTGCTCTCTCTCTATTCTTTTCTCTTCATTTCTCTTCTTTTCTTTCTTTCTTTCTTTTTTTTTTTGTCTATGGCTTCTCCTCCCGATCGAAGGAGATATACCCAAAAATAATTATTAAAAATTATGTAAAATACTCTTTTTGGTCCTTAATGAATTACTTAAGTTACCTATAAATCCTCAAGCTTTCAATTGTTCAATTAAGGACAATCATTTATTCCATTTGAGTCATTTCCTCTAAAATATATCTATATCTATATCTATATATATATATATATATATATATTGAAATGCATAATGAATGCAATTATACTTAAATTAAGGGTACGGATGTGACAATGATAGTAGATATGGTCTACGGTGGTAAAACAATAATTGTTAAGGAACTTAATGAGTTTAGATTAAATTTTTAATCATGAGAGTAGGTTAAACTTTAATCTTTACATGCTTAATTGAACTCGAGAGAGTCTTTAGGTATTTTAGAATAATTACCCTTTACTATGATCAAGGTGTTTAATAATTATGTGTTCATGATCTGATTGGAATGGTAAAACTAAACCTAAGCTCTATGCTTTTATCATTTGATTTTCTTTTAATTTTAATTGTTTAGATTTATATTTTATTCTCTAAATTGCTTTTATTTGATTTGCTAGCTAAGAACGTAGGTAGAAATATTAGTATTCAATATTCAATCCTTGTGGGAACGATATCTTTTGTACTACAATTCACGATCCGTACGCTTGCGGATTTTGAACGCAACAGGACTGGTTCCACCCCTTTGAACAGTGAACTACCGTTTCTGGTTTCGAACCTTGTGATAGAAAAAAAAAGTATGCTTATATATAGATGTTGCATTTATCTGCATCGTGGGGCGGCCCAAATCTGCCTCCCCCTTAAACTTTTATATTTGTATTTATAAATAAAAAATTAAATTGTAACAGATAGTTTCACCTCCTCTAACACCTATAACAACTATATAATAACTAGTTTACGGGGTTAATTTAGGAAGTTCAAAAAATTAATTTTGTCATCTATAAATAGTTAGAGGGAGAAGGAGATTTTTCCTCACAAATCAAATTCTCTCAAAATTTTCTACATTTACATTCATTAATTTCAGTTTATATTATTTTTTAATAATTCACTCTTTAACATAATATTTTATTTATTTATTCACTCTCTTACTTTATAATATTTTTAATTATTTCACTCTCTCTAATTTTTTAATTCACTCTTTCAATTCTTCAATTTTTTATTCACTCATTATATTTTTTAACAAACAATAACAAAAATTATTTGGAGGTATTTATTCACTCATTAAATTAAAGTTTAATTTATATAAACAAGAAAAAAATTACAAAAATTATTTTTAAACTTTAATAGACATGTATGCATTTGGAGTGATCATTGGTAAAATCATTCATATATGGGCATTACATGTCATTGGATTGATAATGAATAATTATTATTGTTTGTACTATTTTAAGTGTTATTTTATTAACTTTTTTAGTGTGCATTTTTAGTTCTACAAGCATTTTGTGTAGTTAAATGAGTGTGAATATATACTTTTATGTTTTTATTGTGTTTTTCAGGAAAAAAGAAGTGAATAGGGGGTGAATGGAGGTGTTCAGAGATAAAACAGAACAAAAGGCACAAAGCAAGATATGATGTGATGTTCAAAGGTTTGGCTGCGATTGCAAGTTGATGAAGCAAAGATTCAAAACAAGTGATCATAGGGGACATCACGATTGCAAGTTCTTGAGTCTATCTCTTCTGTGGCGAGCACAGGTGTAGTGCGATCATTGAGTCCACGTATTAGGTCACTCTATTGCAATCGCAATCAGCCCGTTTCCAACTGTAAAATGCTAATGTGTGCCATTTTAGAGAGCAAATCTAGGAAAATTCAAAAGGACATTCTAGAAGAGGATATAAAAAGGTAAACAACCTAGATTCAGTAGCCAATCATACCTACCAAGATCTAGAAGAGTGTGAAAGTAATTATGTATCATTATATTGAATGAATGAGATTATAAGATATTTATTAAAGTTACATGAAGTGGTAGAGTTGTATAAGACAACTATAACTATAATACATATCAAATATAACAATACAAAAAGTAACGTGGATAACACTAGGAATATGTACTAACACCCCTCCCCTCCAAAGCGTAGGATGACCACGAAGAGGGAGCTTGTCACGCCAAAGCTGAAATCGAGTGATGGACAATGGCTTGGTAAATAAATAAGCTAATTGATCTTGAGTGGAAATAAACCGAACTTGGATGGAGCCATTTACTACTTGCTCAAGTACAAAATGGAAGTCTAACTCAATATGCTTGGTACGTGCATGGAAGATAGGATTAGAAGTGAGGTAAATGGCTCCTATATTGTCGCAGTGTAGAACCATTTTAGAGCATGGAAATCCAAGCTCACCATGATGAGACCAAAGCCAAATAAGTGTAGCAGTAGCATGTGCAATAGCCTTGTATTCACCTTCAGTTGAGGAGCCAGCTACAGTTGGTTGCTTCTTTGCCATCCATGATATCAAAGAAGTACAAAAAAAATCCCATATCCACTAGTAGAGCATCGATCATCAACATCGCCACCCCAATCATTATCAATGTAACAAGAAAGATCAAGTGTAGAGGCATGAGAAAAGACTAGACTTTTAGCTTTCGTACCTTGAAGATAGTGCAATAATCTTTTTAAGGCTGCCCAATGTTCTTGACTGGGAGAGTGTATAAATTGACATAATTTGTTTACACTATAGGAGATGTCCGGTCTAGTGATGGTGATGTATTAGAGAGCACCTACAATTTTTCTGTAATCTTTGGCTTGTGAAATTAGTGTGCCATGATGTTTGGTTAGTGGTGGCTTGGTCATTATAGGAGTAAGACACAACTTTGAATCTGCCATCCTAGTTTAGTCAAGAAGATCACTAATGTACTTGCTTTGAGAAATCAAAATTCCAGTGGGTTGATGATAAACCTCAACGCCAAGGAAGTAATATAGATCGCCAAGGTCACGAATAGGAAATCCATGCTTGATTTTAGTAATCATATCATGAACAAGAGTAAGGTTGGTGCATGTGATAATTAAATCATCCACACAGACCAAAAGAAAAAGAACATTTGCATATTGGCGATATATGAACAAAGAATGATCACTTTTAGATTCCACAAATTTTGAAGTTAGTAAATAGGAACTATGCCTATGAAACCAAGCCCCGTGGTGCCTGTTTCAAACCATAAAGTGATTTTTGTAACTTGTAAACATAATCAGAATGAGATGAATCAAGACAACCTAGAGGTTGGTCCTTGTAAATTATTTCAGATAGATGGCCATTGGTGCATGGTGGCAATGGCAAGAATCATCCTAATGGTTGTGGCTTTGATAATAGGACTAAAAGTATCTTTCTAGTCTAAATCGAACTATTGAGTAAAGCCTTGATCAATAAGGTGAGCTTTGTAGCGATTTATGCTTCCATCAGACTTTCTTTTGATTTGGTAAATCCACTTGCAACCTACAATATTAGCATTAGGAGGTCTTGGAACCAAGGTCCAAGTAGAATTAGCAAGTAGAGCATTTATTTCTTCAGACATTGCATTATTCCATACTTGATGTAGAGGCTTGAAGAAAGGTTTGTGGCTCAGTGTCTACAAAGTTTGATTTGATGGGGACAATGGAGGCAGTATGTGAATGTCGTCTATTCAAAGTTGAAGGATGCAATTGCATTGGGTGTGTACGGTTTATAGTTTCGGTTGAGAGGGGATAAGAGGTAAGGTCTGTTGAGAAGCATCTGGTCCTTTTGAAACCATGTTGTGAAGGCTGGGTTAGGGACTTACTATGTAGGTTTAGTTGTGGATTGAATGGTGACTAGTGGAGCGGGAGATGATCCATCAATGAGTCCTGTCATGCAATGGTAATTGAGTAAAGGCAAAAACTGAGTCTTTCAGGCCAAAAAATTCTTCGAATTGAGTTTAATAGCAAAAGAATGGTGAGTAGTAGCAATTATTGGTATTGAGGACGGTAATACTAGCTGATTATCAGACAAGGCCATTGGACAGTAGTAATTTTATGGAAAAGAAATTTTTTTTTGAAGATATCACAGCTTTGATAACATGTGAAAGTAACTGTGTATGATTATATTGAATGAATGAGATTACAAGATATTTATTAAAGTTACATGAAGTGGTAGAGTTGTATAAGACAACTATAACTATAATACATATCAAATATAACAATACAAAAAGTAACGTGAATAACACTAGGAATATGTACTAATAAAGAGTACAACCAAGAGAAAGGGAGAGAAAAAGAACAAGGATCCATTGGAGAAGAGAAGAAGAAGAATTGGAACTCCCTTGGATAACATTTCTCTGATCTTTTCTTTACTTTCTTGAATATATATGGATATTTTATTGGGTTGTACTTATTGGATGATGAATTTTATCGCCATGTTTGGCAAAATACTCTTATTATTAGGATTTGATTACCATATGAATTAAACTTTATAATATAGATATTGTTTACATATTATTGCATCTTGTGTTTATTATTCTTCATTGTTGTTGTGGGTGGCCAACCATAATTTACTCCAATATAGAATTATACATTAAGAAATGATAGTTTTAGTAGATCTATAAACACAAGTTGAAGGGCTAATGACTAGAGATAGCTTAGCTCCACTCAATTCCTTAGTGGGTGTATTTATTATTTTTTTTATTAAGATTCATTGATGCCTTAGGTGATTATGAGAATCAAACCTTGGTATTTACTATTAATTTCAGACAATTTAGTTCATTCATTGCTTAAGAGAGAATGTTTGATAATAAAGAAAATTCGGGATGTGCAATTATGTAAACGAATTTTATTGTTAGCTTAATGATTACGTGGTGTATCAAATTCCTAGCGACACTCTCACCATATTGATTTCTCTTTGCAATTATATAGTGTAGTGTTTATTTTGCTTGTTTATTAATTTAGTTGTTGGATTTGTTCTTATTTCAACTTAATTGGTAGCTCTAAACAAGAATATATAAGATCGATAGGTGGTTAATTATCAATCCTCGTGGGAACAATACTTTACTTTCTCTTTATTACTTTTTCAACCTCGTATACTTTCAAGTTGTGCTATTTTAAGGGATGAACAATTGAAAAAATTATTACATTTAGAGTTTTTAATGATTTGCATACCGCCGACAATATTTTTAGAATAATTGAAAATATTTTAGGAGAATATGGATTAGTAATTTTTTTCAATTTCTTTTAATAATGCGACTGCAAATACCACATCAATTAATGATCTCCAAACTCTTTATCAACTTAATATTGGACATAAATTTTTTCATGTTAGATGTGCATGTCATGTTTTGAATTTATGTGTTGAAAATAGTTTAAGATCTTTGGATGTAATTATGCCTCCTATTAAAAAAACAATTTCTTTTTTATGGATACATCGACAATTTATGAAATCATGCAGAACTTTTTGTAAAGAAAATAATAAATGGCCAAAAAATTCTCAAGAGATGTTCCAACTTGTTGGAATTCAACTTAAGAATTATTAAATGAGTCATGTGGATATAGAAATTTATTGTGCATATTTGTTTTTAATAATGTGTCACAAATTAATTTATATCCACAAAAATTGGGAAGTTTGCACAAAACTTTTAGATATTTTAAAAGTTTTTAATGATGCAACATATGTTTTAAGTGGTATTTAATATCCTACATCTCATTTATTATTAATTAAATGCATAAGTATTGTCGGTGCATTACAAGAACATGAAAATGATATTATTTTAAGAGAATCAATTTTATTAATGAAATTAAAAAGGTGAATTTTTTTAATTTATTCCATTAATTCATTTTGTAAGTGTTTTTTTTTATCCTAGATTTAAAATGGATGGATTAAATGATTATTTAAGTGTAAATTATGGATATTTAGATCTTATAGATGACAATGAAATTGATATTGACTTAATAATTAATAATGTTAGAAGAATAGTATTAGAATTATTTAATGAATATAAAGATTGTGTTAGTATTTGCACTTACAGTTCTACATCTTGTAGTTCTTCTATTTCTTTTACTTGTACTAGTAGTCAAGTTTAAGATAAACAAATTAAAATTAGTATGGGTGATCGTGTCTTGATGCAAAGATATAAAAAGACCTCAAGGATCATTGATGAATGTAATTTATACATATATTTTAAGTTGAATTTTAATGAGTTTTATGTTAGTTTTTGGTTACTAATAATTATATTTTTGGAATTTTAGTTTAATTAGGAAATATTTTTAGTTTAGAGTTTTAGTTAGGATTTTATTGTTTTTGGTTTAGTTTTAGTCTAATTAGGAGTTTTATTTATATACTTATTAATGTTTCCCCTTTTTGTAGGAAAGCTTAAACAGGAATTTCTAAAAGACAAGGAAATGAATGATATGGCTTATGACAAGGCCATGTCCAGGCTTGTTACCATACCAGGAACATCACACAACATGGCCAAGATTTGAAGAAAAAATGAAAGATCAACGCCGCTTGCACACAGTCATGCTTCTGGCCGTGTGAACATCTGGAATTTTGGCCAAAAAAGGAACACGCCCATGTAAGTTACAGTGCCGAAAAGCTTCATCGTGAAACAAGATGAGTCTAGGCCGTGTCAAATTAAAGGAAGTTTTTCCCTAGCAAAAAGGAAGAAGAATTCAAGGGCAAGGAGGTCTTCTGTCAAGCTTTGTCTATATAAGGGGATACAGAGAAGTTATTCAGGGGATTCAAGGAGCAATCCTTGAAGTTGAAGATTGAAGAGGAGTCACGACATTCAAGAGATTTATTCATACTTTATTCTTCTTCATCTTTTATTCTTTTAATTATGTTTGTGATTATCGCCATAACTATATATGGCTAATTCTTTTTAGGATTTAGGTTAGGAGTAGCTATTCCATGATGTGAATGAGCATAAAGTTTTATTAATTTGATTTTCAGTTAATTCTTTGAGTTGCACTTAATATATGCTTTCATTCTTGGCCAACTTGTTTGCATGTTATGGGTAGATTAACCAACGAGAGTTAGGGGAATTTATCAGCTTAAGACTCATAGGACTTAGAACACTTGACCATAAGAGTAGGCAAGCTCTTCGAGGGTAAACTAATTGTTAAGGAACTCAAAGAGTTTTGATTAATTTCTCAATCACGAGAGTAGGTTGAACTTTAGTCTTAACATGCTTAATTGAACTTGAGAGAGTCTATAGGTATTTTAAAACAATTACCCTTAACTAAAATCAATGTTTTTGTTTGTTAAAGTGTTCATGATCGGATTGGAATAGTGAGACTAAACATAAGCTCTAAGCTTTTAATCATTTGATTTTAATTTAATTTAGATTGCTTTGTTTATTTTATTACCAATTCACTCTTATTTAATTTTCTCGCTAAGAAAATAAGTAAAAATATTAGTGCTCAATGTACAATTCTTATGGGAACGATAACTTTTTATACTGTAATTCATGATCCGTGCGCTTACGGGATTTGAACACAACAATCATCCAATTCATCATTTGAACTTGATATTTAATTAACAATTACTTTTGAGTTTGATGATAGCAAAACATATAAAGATGTTTTCATCCTTAAATGGAGTCAACACCAAAACACATTTATGATCCTTGCAAAAATTGTTAAACAAAGTTTTTCAAGTCCGGTTTCAACAATTGCCATTGAACAAGAATTTAGTGTGGAAGGAAGTATTTTGGATGAGACTCGATCTTCAATAGCTCCCAAATCATTGAAGGCACAAACATGCATTGATAATTGGACTAAAGCAGCACTAAGGACACAAGAAATTGAAAGAGAAGAAAATGACAATTTATTCAACTTTACAACCAAAGAAGGAATGGGAACTTCAACTTCTGGTGTAGGAAGTGATTAAATTTAAAAGGTAAAGAGGTAAATAATTTTCCAAAAAAAAAAGGTAAGAGAACTACATAGTCTTTGATTCCATTAAACCCCAAGAGGATACATAGGAACCTTAATTTTTTGTAAGAAAATTAAGTTCAAGCCCTTTAATTTTTGTTCATTTTATTTTTCTAATTTAATTTATTAATTCAAACTCTTTAATTTTTTTTATTTCAACCAATAATAAAATGGTAAACTAATATAATATATTTATTTTAATTTTATTTTTAATTCAAACTGTTTAAGTTTTTTATTTCGAGTGAATTTTTTTTAATTTTTATTTCAACTTCAAAGTGATTTATTTACCATTTAAAGTAATTTAATTTAATTTTGTAATAGAAATATTAGTATTTTTTATTTAAAAGTAAATTATTTATTTTTATAAATAAAAATATTATTTTAAAAATTGAACCGGCCGAAACTGGGAGTTAGACCGGTTCCGCAACCGTGGCCAAGCCGTATAGTATCGTTTATAGTTCTTATTATAATACAAGAGGTTTATAGATAATTTTTTTTGTAACTTAAATAAGAACTATGCATTTTTATGACGAATTTAATATTAAATGCAACAAAAATTGTTATAAATAAAAAATAAAAAAACTAATATAACCGAACCAGTTTAATTAATTAATTGATTAATTGAATAAAAGCTATAATTTATTTGGTTACAGTTATAGGGTGTTCTCTATAGTTTATTTCAAAATTAAGTAACTTACTTTATTTGAGAAAATTGATCGAAATTTACGAAAAATATAAGAATTTTATTTTATTTTTTGTGAAGTATATTTTTCGTGATTATAAGAATTAGTATTTTTTATTATAATTGATATATTCTTTGTTAAATTGTTACTTTGTAAGAAAGAAAACCATTTTTATGAAATTAATTGTTATAATTTTAGATTTTTTTTATAAGTGTTAGTGTTACTTTATTAAATGGAAATATTGTTTTTATATTGGTATTTTTGTAAAGAAGAAATCTTAATTTAGAAAAATTTATTTTATTCTAGAAAAAACATGAAAAGATTATTATTTTCTTGTGAAATAACATTATATTTCCTAAGTGTAATAGTTAATATTTTTTATAAAACTTGATATATTTTCAGAAACTATCACTATTTTTTGTTAATTAAAAATAATTTTATGTAAAAATAGTTGAAATAATTTAATTTTATATAATTATAAAAAACTATAAAATTAATTTCATAAAAAGTGGTTTATTTTTTTACAGTGCAACAATTTAGTATAAAATATATCAAGTAATAATGAAAAAGTACTATAATTTTTATATTTACAAAAAATGATGTTAGTTTAAAAAATATCTATTTTTTCTTGTTTTTTTTTTTGTAAATTTAGATAATTTTTTCTAAACAAAATACATTATTTTGTTTTGAAACAAAGTAAGTATAGAAAGCACCTAATTATAGATATTAAAAAATAACAATTCTTATAAAAAATAATTTGTAGCTAAAAAATTTATACTTAATAAAATATTCAGCAACATAAATATTTAAAATTTAAAATAATTATTTATTTATTAAAAAATTAATTAAATTAAAGTTAAATTTAGTATTCTTATTTTAATAAAGAGTATAATCATAGTTTTATAATTAATTAATGATAATTTTAACATAAACATTGACAAAAATTAATATACTAAAGAAAATTGTAATTTTTTATATTAGGGGTAAATAGTATAATAGAATCAAATAGAGTTATCTTTGTAATTTAATATTGACTACGACAATTTCGACAAAAAAATTGATGAAAAGGAATATAAATAGTATCATATTACAAACTTCAAGGATTAAAAAAATAAAATGTTTAAACTAAAAAATTATTCCTTATTTAACTCTAACATACGTCCAAAATATAATGTCTAGAAAATTATCACCTCTGGGGTAAACTATTAGCCGAGTATCTTTCTTTCTCAAAAAGTTCTCTCTTTTGGTAATCGATGCAAGTCCTTGTTAATTAGGCTTAAATGCGGAAGCAATTAACATATATGATCCTAATAGAACAATCAAATTAACCAAAATATTAAATCATGGCATAATTATAAAAGTTATAGTAAAGGAAAACTTACTTGAAGAATCCATCACGAAAATTAAATATCCCAA